>JAVJIF010009638.1:0-198349 GCA_038442645.1 Agave tequilana | reverse complement strand
TTCAAGCCAAGGACGATGGATCGGCTCCATCACATTCGGCTTCATCCTCCGAGTGGGACTCCTCCGATATCAGCATAGGAGGAATGTTCAAAAACCTCACTGTTAATATGACCTCAAGCAGTCAATTGGAGCCCGCAGAAGCCACTGATGAGGAACCATGGCCCAGCAGTTAGACCTTCAATGGGAAAAAGCGATTCGAACTGCGCGAGCCACCCACTGAAGACAAGGTGATGCAGGTTAACTTGGGTAGTCAAGACCATCCCAAACCCATCTTTATAAGTGAAAGCTTATCACTTATAGAAAGGGAAGAATTGATAATACTCGTAAAAGAGTATATAGATGTCTTCGCATGGAGTTACGAAGACATGCCGGACTTGATCCACAGGTCGCTATGCACCGTCTAAACATCAAGCCTGACGTCAAGCCAGTCAAGCAGCAACAACGTCGGTTTCGCCCGAACATTATGGAAGCTATTGAAGCCGAAGTTCACAAGCTCATTGCATGTGGCTTCGTCCGGGAGGAGCAACATCCAGATTGGTTAGCTAATATAGTCCCCGTCCTCAAGAAGAACGGGAAAATACGGATCTGCATCGACTACCGTGATCTCAATACGGCCTGTCCCAAGGATGAATTTCCGCTGCCCATCACCGATGTCATGATTGACAACACATGCGGGTTCGAAAGGATGTCTTTCATGGACGGTTTTTCAGGGTACAACCAGATTAAGATGTATCCCGCGACGACGAGAAAGCATACTTCGTTCCGAACACCATTGGGGGTATACTGCTACACTGTAATGCCCTTCGGACTGAAGAACGCCGGAGCAACCTATCAGCGGGCAATGAGTATGATCTTTCGCGATCATCTCCGAAAAACGGTGGAGTGCTATGTTGACGACATCGCCGTCAAAAGCCGCAACAAGAATGAACATCTCGCGACCTGAGAACGATGTTCGACATAATGCAGGCTCATCAACTGAAATGAACCCGACAAAATCCTTCTTGGGAGTGTCAAGCGGCAATTCCTTGGTTTTATTGTCACATCAAAAGGAATCCATCTTGACCCAGACAAGGTCAAAGCTATTCAGAGCATGCCTCCGCCAGGAACCTCAAAGAGCTCAGAGGCTTGCAAGGCAGGCTGGCCTATATCAGAAGATTCATCGCAAATCTCTCAGGCCGCTGTCAGCCGTTCACCCGGCTCATGAAAAGGGTACTTCCTTCGTATGGGGATCAAGCTTGTCAGGAAGCTTATGAAGACATCAAGAGGTACCTCACAAAGCCTCCAGTCTTAGTGGCCCCTACATCAGGGAAGCCATTCCTGCTTTATGTAAAGGCTATGGACTACTCCCTCGGTGCCCTCCTCGCTCAAAAGGACGACAATGGCCACGAGCAGGCCATTTATTATCTGAGCAGAACTCTCATAAGAGCGGAATCTCGCTACAACCCTATCGAGAAAGAGTGTTTAGCTCTCGTCTTCGCTGTCCAGAAGACACGACATTATTTGGTCAGCCAGACCATACATGTCATCTCCAGAGTAAATCCATTGCGTCTTCTTATGACGAAGCCAGGATCATTGAATTCAAGATTGGCTAAGTGGGCACTTTTATTGTCTCAATACGACATGATCTTCACGCCTCAGAAGGCGGTTAAAGGCCAGGCCCTTGCACAGTTCTTGCTGCTCATCCAGTTCCGGAGCATTCAAAACTTCACGAAGACATCCCTGATGAGGTCTTTGAGTCTAATGCAACCTCAGAAGAGGAAGTATGGCAGATGTTCTTTGATGGAGCATCGCGAATGGGCCCTAAAGGCAAGATTATTGCTGGAGTGGGGGTTGTGTTTATCTCCCCACAGAATCATGTCCTGCCCAGAGCATTTTCTCTGACAGAATCGTGCTCCACAATGTAGCAGAATATAATGCTCTGCTCATTGGTCTTCAGCTCGCCCATGGAATGGGGGTACGCTACCTCGAAGCTTATGGCGATTCAAAACTGATCATCAATCAGGTTAAAGGCGAATACGAAGTCCGCCATGAGGACTTGGTGCCCTATTACCATACAGCCATCGAATTGGCTAACCTATTTGAAGGTTTCTACATCGGGCATGTGTCTCGATCTCAAAATACCAAGGCGGACGCTCTTGCTGCGTTAGCAACAACGCTAGCCTTGCCAGCCGACACCGAGTATCACCTCACAGTCGCAACTCGACATCTTGTATGCTTCAAGCACATGTTAAGAACTCGAGAAGTCTATAATGTCTCCACGGATCTTGAACCAAGAGACTGGCGCTTTCCTCTCATCGACTATGCTTTGCACGGTCTGCTTCCAGACAATTCTAAAGAAGCGGCATCTATCAGGCGAAGGTCTCTCTCGTTTCTACTACGATCCGACCCTAAGACACTTTACCGTCGTTCATATGACGGTGTCCTCCTCCGTTGCCTTTCTCATTCAGAGGCACAGGAAGCGCTCCAAGAAGCGCACGACGGCACTTGTGGAGCTCATCAGCCAGGTCCAAAGCTTAAAGACAGGTTGCATAGGCTAGGATATTATTGGCCAACTATGATAGCCGACGCCATCCAATATGCACGAAGGTGTAAGCATGTCAGATTCATGCAGACTTCATACACCAGCCCTCGGAGTTGCTCCACCCGACTGCTGCTTCATGGCCATTTGAAGCATGGGAATAGACGTCGTAGGGCCAATCAGCCCTTCTTCGACAAAGGTCACCAGTTTATCCTAGCAATAACCGACTACTTTTCAAAATGGGCGGAGGCTATACCACTGGTTGAAGTCAAAACCTCCAATGTGGTTCACTTTATCAAGCACCACGTCATCCATCGATTGGTGTCCCTAGGCGGATTATCCACGACAACGGTCCCCAATTCATAAGCCAAGTATTCTATCGATTCTGTGATAAATAGCGAATTCAGAATGTGGCTTCAACTGCCTATAATCCTGCTGCCAATGGCTTGGCGGAAGCATTCAACAAAACAATCATCAAGTTGCTCAAGAAATTCGTCTCCTCGAATAAGCGAGATTGGGATGAAAGCTCGGTGAATGTCTTTGGGCCTACCGAACCACGGTTCAAACACCGACAGGCAATACGCCTTTTTCTCTGGTATATGGGTGCGAAGCAGTCATCCCGTTGGAAATCCAGATGCCGTCATTGCGAGTGGCTCTGACCACCAAGTGCACATTAGAAGACAATGATCGATTGCGCCTTCAAGAGCTCGAAGCCCTGCACGAGAAGCGGCTCCAAGCGCAGCAGCATATCGAGCTATATCAAGCTCGAATCTCAAAAGCCTTCAATAAGAAGGTCAAACAGAGAGTCTTCCAGAAAGGAGACCTGGTCTTAGCCGTCAGACGACCGATGATTATGACGCACAGGACCAAAGGCAAATTTCAGCCTAAATGGGAAGGACCGTTTGTAATAGAAACAGTCTATTCAAATGGAGCATACCGCCTCACGACTGCAGAGGGCGACCTACTCATGATGCCGATCAATGGCAAGTTCTTAAAGAAGTATTATCCTTAATCAAGGATCATTCTCTTGATCAAGTTAAAACTACACCTCTGATCAAGATCTCCGTGTCCAAAGCACACACAAAGAGAGCCTTTCTCTTCCTCCGAGTGAGATCATACAGCCATAACCAACAGGAACCTGGCCGTGCACCAGTTATCCTAAAGGAGAGTTAGGGTTATGCAGACATTAACCCGATGATCCAATATCCTTAACGATTAAGGATAGAGGAAAAATGTTGGCCTGTAAGCCCAACATAAGTCCTCGACAACTCATCATGCTGAGGGGAATAGCATGGCTAGCCCAATTCAAACGGTAGTTGGTAAAGGCATATCAAACCCGTTGACAGCTGGGGTTTGCTAAAAATCCTAAGGGACCAGTTCCCATTTGATTCCCTCTCCAAAATCACTTACCAATTCTCATCCATAGGATGGTAAGGCCACATATATTCCGCTGTTATGTTAACATTAAACCTATGACAGCAGTCCCCTCATTTCTCCTCGTGAGAACGAGACCTCCAAAGTCACTTACCAATTCTCATCCATAGAATGGTAAGACCGCAAATACATTTTGCTGTTACGTTAACACTAAACCTATGACAGTGATTCCCTCGTTTCTCCCCGTGAAAACGAGACTTTTCCCAAACTCCATTGCAACCCTGAGCTTGGTGGCGTCTCATCCGGTTATGTCATTGCGACCTCTGAACCAGTAGACAGCTAAGTCTCGATTCCGAGCCCTGTTGACATTTACAAAAGACAGGTCTCGATACTCGTTGACATTTACAAAAGACGGGTGTCATCTATTTTGAGCTTGTTGACATTTACAAAAGACAAGTCTCAATTCCGAGCCCTGTTGACATTTACAAAAGACAGGTCTCGATACTCGTTGACATTTACAAAAGACGAGTATCACCAATTTTTGAAGCTTGGTGGCGTCTCATCCGGTTATGTCATTGCGACCTCTGAACCAACAGACAGCTAAGTCTCAATTTTGAGCTTGTTGACATTTACAAAAGACAAGTCTCAATCCCGATACTTGTTGACATTTACAAAAAACAAGTATCACCTTCTCTGAAGCTTGGTGGCTTCTCAACCAGTTATGTCATTGCGACCTCTGAACTGGCAGATAGCCAAGTTTCACCAATTTTTGAGCTTGGTGGCGTCTCATCCGGTTATGTCATTGCGACCTCTGAACCAGCAGACAGCTAAGTCTCGATTTCGAGCCCTGTTGACATTTACAAAAGACAGGTCTCGATACTCGTTGACATTTACAAAAGACGAGTATCACCAATTTCTGAAGCTTGGTGGCTTCTCAACCAGTTATGTCATTGCGACCTCTGAACTGGCAGATAGCCAAGTTTCATCTACCATTGAGCTTAGTAGCGTCTCAACCGGTTATGTCATTGCGACCTCTGAACCAGCAGACAGCTAAGCTCAACTTTGAGCCTGTTGACACTTACAAAAGACAGGACTCACTGATGCTTGCTGACATTTACAAAAGGCAAGTATCTCCCCTTCAGCCCTACAAAGGGCTAACCTCAAGATTGCTGACGTCTTAATCGGTTATGTCATTGCGACCTCTGAACCGACGGATAGCCACGTCTCAAAGATTATGTCCTCAAGCAGAACAAGATTGGAGATTCGACAGAAGCCAAAACAAAAGAAAGAATTTCCATTAATTCCAAAGATGGGGACACATGGAGGCACGTATACAATGACCTACAAGCGTACAATGTACGATCTGAGCCGCTCTCCGAGGGCAATCAGCCTCGTCTTCCTGTCATCAGCAGCCTGGGCAAGCGCTTGTGACCTCAGCTCAGCCTCATCAAAGTCCACCGCCTGGGCCAGACGAGCTTCAACTTCCGCCAAAGTTGCCCTCTGTGACAACTCCTGCCGCGCAAACTCCTCACTCTGAGCTCTGAGCTCTTCAAGCCGCGCAGTTTCCTCAAGACGCACCGGTATGGCCTTGGATAAGAGGAGATTTGCTTTCCTGATCATCTCCTCAGCCTTCGCAATCTTATCCTCAGCACCAAGAAGAGCACTAGTGGAGGCGTCAATTGCACTTCCAACCTCCGCTTGCCTTGTTTCCAAGGATGTCAAATCAGAAGAGACAGCCTTAGCAACCTCTTGAGCAGCAAGCCGGGCCTCGTGCTTTCGGGCAACAAGACAAGCGAACTGCTCGTCAGCTAAGGACGCCGGGTCTAAGCTATAGAGACGGCGCCACTCCTCTACAGCCTTCTCAAGTTCATCCACCAGGAGTTCTAAAGCAGTAGCCTGATGGTACCCCTCAAAGTCCCGAATGCTCTCAATATCACGGGAGAGGACCACCTTCAGCTTTGAGAATGGTACAGGCGAGCCCTTCAAAACTAGGACGATGGTTCGCTCCAAGCTTTTATAAAAGCTATCGACCAGGTCACCTATGTAATCATTCTCGGCCTCAGCCATTTCGGGCAGGGAGGTAACCTCGGAATAGTCCACCAGCCTGGTCGACGCCGTCGCAGAAGAAGCAGCGGGAACACTGATAGCAGTAGGACTAGCCGAAGGTGATCTTGGCGGAGTCCTCATCGAAACCAGCACGCCAGCCACCGCGGAGGTAGGACTGGTAACCACCTCTTGGGCAGCAGGCTCAACCACCAGGGTTGGAGAAGTAGGGCTTGTAATCACCCTCAGTGCCGCACTCGGCAAAACAGTCCGCACCTCACTTGTTGATGTGATTGGGAGTGAGGATACCTCCGGAACTGTCGTCCCTTCAACCTCTGGTCTTTCAGCTGATTTAGGCTGATAAGAAGGAAGGTCGCCATACAGCGCGTCCAACACAGCAGCATCCGCCGTGGCCGAAGTGCTCATGTCACCCCTCGATCCCTCAGGAAGATCTACCGGCTCCCTTGAAGCTGACGCATATCGAGGCCGAACACCTGTAACAAGACTGTAGTTAGTCGGGACACTACATACAGAAGAAGCCAAGAGGGTACGACAATACCAAAGGATGATGTTGCCTCGAACATCTCGTCAGCCGCACCAGTCTCCAGAGGCTCCATCGGAAAATTTTTGGCAGAATCGACACGAATAGCCGGCTCGTTTTCACTTGCCGAGTATCCTGTAGACCACCTGATAGAGCTCGACGCCTCAGGACTTCTTTTAGAAGTCCCAACGCCTGAAGGACCAACATCAGCCGCGCCACTCCCAGACTCTTCCGAGTGAGCAGGGGAACCGGCTGCAGCCCCATAAGTGAATAGGGATCATAATGTTCCCCTTGTTCTCCAGCTGCCTCAGCTCCTACAATCAAAAAGGATTGATGATAAGTCAATGGGAACGCACAAAAAGGCGTATTATATGAACAAGGGTAACCTCACCCAGACCTGGAGCGAATTCACCACTAGTCGGTTCAGCAACCAACGGTTCAGCCGCTAATGGGGCAGCAGGAGCAATCGCTATAGAGGGGTAACCCTCTACGACGATCGTAGGAGCTTGGCAACGGGGCTTCTTCGCTGACGATTTCCTACGAGAGCTACCCGCCCGCTTTCTCTTGAAGTGGACGTCAGAATCCTCTTCTTCCACTCCTCCCGCACGTCATGGGGAAGATGTCCCCACAACACCAGAGCCAGCCGCAGGAGTATCAGCTCCAGCCCCCATCTCGAAGCGAGGACTCCCCGCATCAGAAGCCTTGCTGTCATCCACAGCGATGAATTCTTCCAAGCCGGGACACGAACCCGTTTGCCTTCTCTCTTATCAGAGGCTTTCCGCCTCAGTCGCTGAGAGATTAACTTCACACCCGAACTGTTGGCGTTAAATCCAGGAGGTGTGGAGTTGGAAGCCGCGTACCACTGGCAAAAGCACAGGGTCGTCGAGAGGCCGGGATCCTGCAGCGGCGTGCGTAGCCACGCCCCAGTGCCATCCGCAGTGAAGAACCGCCAGGCACGGGCCCCATCAATAGACTCCCCATGAAAGCCAGGTCCGAATTGGGGTTGCCCACATACAGCTGGTCGTACCCGAATTGGCGGGCAAATCGACTCGGGACGTAGGGTTCCAGGTAGCAGGTATCCCCACTCCTGTACAGCAAGTGCGAGGGCCGGATGCTGACCAGCCACTCGAAAACGCCTCGACTCATGGGAGACTGCCCTGACTCCGCATCTCGGAATTCCTCGTTGTATCCTGCACCCCGAATGCGAGGAAAACAGCGGAACAGCTATGAGCGTCATGACGACGCACTAACTTACGGGCCTCGGCCACGTAGGCTTTCATCCAAGAGCAACCTTCGAATCGGCGGAGAAGCGCCGTTCGAACACCCTGCGGAGGGTCTTCCCCAGCTCCAATCAAAGTAGGGCAGTGTAGGGCGAACCACGCCATCAAGTAGGTGTACGGCAGACCCACCCTAGGATTGGGTCCATCGCAAGGAAGGATAGCACTCTTCCCACGTCTTGTCGCCGGTGGCCTGCAGAAAGCCTCCGTTAGTGCGCGAAGGCCTCTTTGAATACAGCATACCATGGCTGGGAGAAGACCCAGACGGTGGCCATGGGCCAAGCGAACAGCGGGTAGCAGAACATTCGGGTGGACGATGTCACCCGAGGAAGAAGGCACGACACACTTCTTTAACCAGACGGTTAAGAAACCGGCCAGCAGCGCCTTTCGAGACATAGGCCGACGGGCCTGATGGTGAAAGCTCCGAAGGGTCTCACCCTTCTCATAGGGACCAGTGTCTTGTGTTACGACGATATCCCTTTGGAGACACATCTCCATCCGTTCAATAATATCGCCATCAGCGACTCCGCGATGAGCTGCTTCAGGGGCATTCTTCATGTCTGGGAACAGGTAACTTCCCCAGCTCTTCAAGCTCTTCGAGCTACCCTTGCCACCACCGTGGATGCTGGAACAAATATGCAAGTGGCACATCAACTCCCGATAAGTCTCGAGCAGTGCAGGCTCCTGTTTCTCCAGAATAGCCAACTCCGCCTCACAGGGAAAGTACTCTTCGTATGGAAGAGACCCGAAAGGCAGAGCAGAGATTTCCCACATCTCATGCAAAGCCATGCTCAACTCGCCAACCGGGGTGAAGAAGGTCCCCGAAGCCGGGCAGTACAACTCAAGGATGGTGTAGAAGCACGCCACCTTCATCTCAATGCCGTAGCAGGTCGCCCTGACGGCCTCATAGAGGTTCAGCTCCTCTAAGTCCTCCTCGAAGTGAGCGAGGATGTAGTTGGTCAACTCCGCCCACCATGTCTTAGGAGGATGAACCCAACCGGGAGCCCTGAAGTCAGTGGCAGGATAGTTCCCATCAACTGCGCAGAATTGAGTGCCAAAGGTCTGCGCCACAGCCGGGTTCTCTCCCACTGGAAGTTCCCGCGATACCTTCCCAGGGTATAACCCCATTATGCTGAGGGGAGGACCCGCCCTCGAATAGTCGGACTGAAAGGTCAATCTCCCAACATGGACGGATTCGACGCTTCGGCTTACGCCCCACGCCATCTTCCGAGCCTGAGTCACATTCACAAAAGAAGATAAAGGAAAGTGCCGCTTAGTGGACGGAAGGTAAAACTTCTCACCGTCCAGTTGAAAGATCCATTGTCCTTCGCCTGCCTGCAACTGGCGATCGGGATCGGATGCGGCATCCCCGAACATAAAGTCGGGCTTCCTGTAAGTCCGACGGTCAACATCCTCAAGAGGGGCCGTGGTCAAGATACTCCGCGTGGTCTGCGGATGACCGCCTTGGATGAGTGTATCTCGGACAAGGGAGCTCCGCTCACTGAACAAAGAAGCCTGTCCATGGAATTGCAGGCTGAGGTTACCATCTGCTCCACTAGTCAGCCCAAACAGACTGCTCAGGAGATCGGGAGCGTAATGCACTGCAAAGACAGAAATGAACTATTATTAGTTCAACAATCAAGTGGATACGAAGACATAAAAATTCACTAAGGCATAGCCTCGCTCAGCAAGCAAGGCCAGCAAGGCGATAGCTTCGATGAAGCTTGACCTCGCGGATAAAACTGCGTCCAAAGTACCAACTTCGCTTAAGCAGGAAGTGGTATAGCCCCAAGGGCTGACGTCACCAAGAGGGCATCATGATCAAAAGTCACCCTTCGTGGCCATGACTGAAGGAACAGACCTATATCCTGTTCCTCAACAGGATGGAGACTGCCCGAGTAATGGCTTCATACGGAAGCCTAAGGAAGAACTGTTCGGTTCTTAATTCCCTTGTGCAAGGAGAATAGGGAAGTTCAGAGAAACGAGTTCCCTAATGAGGACAGATCATATTCGATTGTCCTAATAGCCAAATGTCGGCTCCAAAGGAGAGAGACCACAGTCTCTAATCAGATAGGAAAATCCCTTACCGGTGACTGGTCGCTCGATGACCGGAGGAGGAGGAGGACCCTCCGCTGCAGAAGTCGCCACTTCTTTTCCCGCTCGTCTTTTGGGCGCCATTGAATTGCAAGAGTTCTCAAGGTTCTCTGAACAAAGAAGGAAGAGGAAGAGGGAAAGTCAAGAAATCTCTCTGAAAAAAGGAGATCTTTTCCTGCTCAGCCCGATCAGGCTTTTATAGGCCAATCAGCGCCTGAAACGAGGCCTCGAAAAGGGCGTATGCCGCCGTTTCGAATAAATTCGAAACGCCGCCCAAAGCGCCTTCCCGAGAAGCGCTGCTTCGATTCCGCTAAGGGTTAACTTCGCCACAAGTTAAAGTGCGGGCTTCGCACAATCCTTCAAGGACTTCGCCGAAAGGTTTACCTTAGCCCTCTAAAAAGGCGCTGACATGCCAGTCTCGCGAAGATCACCCAAAGAAAGGACTATGTCCTTAACTCCGCATACAGTTTAGCCCCGCTATGGCCAAACACTCAAAGAAAGCAAGCAAAGATCAGATGATTAGAAGATGAACTTTCATTGATTTAAAAGGAAGGGTACATTGATATTACATCGGAGTTGTGTTTCATACAACACACCCAGTTGCTTAACAAGGTCATCCGCGCAAAAAGCATACAAGTGGTTTTACCCGCTTTTAAGTCAAACCGACTGGACAAAGGAGGCCTTCCTCCTGCACAAGGCCGTAATCAGTGGTGCCGCAAGGACACGGTTATTATTCTCCACAAAAATGGCAGATCTTGCCAGGCCATTTTTGTTAAAGCCTGGCAATAAAACTTATCGCCGCCAACATGTCAGACCACCTATAATGGGAATTGGCACTGATATCAGTGGTCTGACAGGTGTGATGCCAGCCTTCCCGAAGTGGATCGCCCTTAAAGGCCACCAAAGTTGAAAGTTGGCAATGATGCCAGTGACCTCACAGGTGACGCCCACTACCCCGAAACGGATCATCTCCGACAGAGCGGCTACCAGCCTCACCTCAGAACGAATCATCTCGGATAAGAGGCCGCCAATAGCCTCTGGGACACGCATCCGTCGCCCCGAATTGTTCCTCCTGCTTAAAAGTAAAGCTTCAACCGGGGAAGCATAAGGCAATTTTATGGTTCCTTCCATCAAGTCACAAGATTGGCGAGCATAGCCCACTGCAATGCAAAATCAGAACAAATTAGCAGTTAAGCACAGGAAAGACTGCAAATCAGAATCTTTTGGGTCAAAGCAATCCAATTTCAGTAAAAGCAGAGGACAAGCCTCGCCTGCACAGCACTGATGGGCTGGCTCAACAAACGCCAAGTCCAAGCCTCGCCTATATGGCTAGCCAGACTGACCCCGTGGGATAGTCTTAGCTCCGCCTATATGGCAAGACTGGCTCAACTATTGAAGAGACCAAGTCCCAAGTTCTGCCTGCGCAGCGGACTCAACATGCAATGATCTTTCTGTGATCAAGTCAGAATGATAGCTTCACTGGGAAGCTATGTCAAAATCCTTCTCTGCAGATCAGTTAAATAGAGAACAAGGGAAGATAATCCCTGAAGCAGCTGCCAAAGCTAAATCAAGGGAGATGAATTCCCTAAAATCGGTGAAGTCGTTGAACGATCAAGACTTACCGGTCCTTGGCCGGATAATGACCAGAGTGGGCATTCCCACTAATTCAGAGATCTGAGTATCTCTTTCAAACCAAGAGAAGAGAAGAGAGGCAAAGCACTTCTCTTCAGAGGACCTCAAGTGTCCTATTTATAGGCCCCATGGCCTGAGCGCTGCCGCCTCAAGCGTGGAAGCACGAGCGCCTTTAAGGCATTTATTGCGCCTTGAGAACAGGGACGGCTTCCCTTGGAACCCTGTGAAGGGAGAAAATGTCTCCCTCATAAAAGGCACTTATGGCGCCTTGAAAAAAAAAAAAGGGAAAATCCTCCCTCGGAAACGTGTAAATCGGAGAATATCTCCCTCGATCAGCTCGAAGAAAGAAGTAATCCTCCTCGAAATCGACCCATGGCAGTTGATCCCGGGAAAGCGACATGCGCTCCCAAGCGAACATATCTTCAGAAGCCCAGATGCGGGGCTACTAGCTGCGAAGCTACCCAGACGCGAGTCTACATGATTCCTCGGCGAATCTACATCCCAAAGTAGGATTCAAAGCGAAGCTGAACTCAACCATCATGGCGACGTTCATACTCCACACACCACCGATCAAAGCAGTTCAAAGTATTTCAAAGTCTGAGCCATTGCAGACTTTCGAAAACTTTGAAGGGGGTCTTGTTGACACTTAAAAAAGACAAGATTCTTATTGGTCTGAACAATGTCTAAACTTGTTGACATTTATAAAAGACAAGTGACAGACGAGCTGAAGACCAGTTTTCACCCATCTCCAAGGGACAAGGAAGCAACTTGGACTCCACTGATCCAGCAAGCAGACAGTGAACCCGGATTGTTTCTAAACAGACCTCAGCAGGTCTAAGATGCTAGCACTTAGCATTACATGAGCCCAAAGGGATAGCCTCGTTTGAGAGGCTAATATCACTCGACTTCGCCTCGAAGCCATCCAAAGCCTCGCCAAGAAGCCAACTGACAGCTTCGCCAAAAAGCCTCTTTTTCGGACTTCGCCAAGAATTGCCTCTAGCTCCGCCACGAGCTCAATGCGGGCAGCGCTGCTATGAATCTGTCACGGTCAACCTTTGACCAATCAGATCTCCGGATGAGATCGGATCCAATCAGATCAAATCCAATTAAGATCAAATCAGAGATCAAATTTGGCAGTTGATTGCCACAATCTCTTGACTCTTCTAAAATGAGTAAGAAGATCAGGGAAAATCTTCCAACGATATGGAAAGGATCAAAACAGATCAAGAGGATCAACCGACCTGCCAATTCTAGCTCCGCAGAAGCTATCTTAGCCTCGCAACAAGGCTACTTTCCAGATTTTAAACAGATTTGATTCAATCTGTTTCCATATCCTCAAGGGACGATTATACCCTTGTTCTCCCTATAAATAGCCCGCCAGGGGTACAAGGAGGGAGAGATCGATCAATCGAGAGAGAGAGACCACGCACATATACTAGAGGACTCCACAAGCAGAGGCTTCTTCATACGCACCGTGCGCTCTCGAATTCAGAGACCTTTTAGAGAATTGCTTTCTCTGTTCAGGGTGTTGATACCCTAACATCGTCCTTCTTCTCAAGGAATCTCCGGAACCAGGCGAGAAGGAATTCCTAATTGAAGGCGGTTTTGAGAAGCAGCAAGAGGGTTCTACCAACCTTCTATTCTCTGATTCCCCAAACCAGGCGAGAAGGGAATCTCATCGCTCGCATCGTCAAAGGGACAAAGTGGTCGCGCGCTGACCAGACTCCTATCGGCACACTTCTCCAGAATCTCTGAGGAGATCTACTTGTAATCTTTTTAAGAATACTTGTAATTTAGCTCCTCAACCCTTTTTTGTAAGTTTTTCCCCTTTGCAAACATAATGGAAAACAGCCCCCCCTTAAAAATTTTCTTCATGCCCTTTCAGATAGAGGACATAAAGGTTTTAGTGTCACTAAGGGGTGGCTGATGCCAAAATACACTCTCATCCTCCTTACTCTTTTCCTCTGAAGAAGACTTAGCAGGAACGTCTTCAGTCATGACGGTAGGTGCCCATACCGCATGAAGACAACTGTTATAGGCACTCATGATGTGCTAAGTGGAAATAAAGACCCGGTCATATGCTGAAAATACGTCGTTTGACAGAAAGTGTCTGCACAGGCGAGTGACAAGGATCGGGTGTGAATACTTCGCACCCCGAGTGCGCTAAAAATTAGAAATCAAGTGTTGCCAGAGGACTGTGTTCAAACAGACCGTGTGCTGCCTGGTCATCAGGCTGTGGATAATCTGTAACACTGGCCTGTTGAATAAGGTAGTGTGGACTAGACCTAGAATGTTGCGTTGGATCCATCGTACAATATAATGCACATTACGAAACGTGGTGCTCGCCTTGAGCCACGATCTGACCCTTGACATCTCGCACCCATAATAGTCATATAATCAATGAGTGGCAAATGTGCAACATGCTGTGGAGGGCAGGGGATTTGTGTGATTTCCTCAATGGTGTTAATATTTAAAACTAAATCTCCTGAGTCAAAGTGCACAATAAACTGATGGAGGTCATGGTTAATAGAGGATGCGTTTTTGTGTAAAATTGAGTGACTAGATTAGGGCAATAAAAATGCATCACTATCAACATTATCGTATACTAACCCACACAAATGTCTTTCCCTATGCAATCAATAAAAGCAGTCCCATACCCATTAACATCCGTTAAAATTCTAGAGAAATTTTTCTCAGCAAATATTGTGGGTGTCATGGATAACAATGAAAAAGAATCGCCATAGGAGGAAAAAGGAATAGCAAACCACCCCCAGAAAATCGTGAGGGGAAATAACCAAAGATAGACTACCTGAGCAGTCTAGGTGGCCGTCGAGAAGAAGATGGTAGTAGATATGAGATCTACTATTGACGTCGACTAGTGTGGACCCTGGCGACAAGCTGGCTCTGCAGACAGGCTGTGAAAACGCGACAATATTGGGGCTTGCGCAGTAGAAAGGTGGAGAGAGGGTTGGGTTTTGGGGGGATGGCGGCGCTTCTCTCTCCTCTTCAGATCTGGATCTAGATTTAGAAGATGATGCTTGGGGGAGAGAAAAGAAGGGTTTAAATAGGGTGAGACTTTGGGTCTTTCCTATTTTGTCCTAGAAGGAGATTTGGAATTTCAAATTTGGGGATTTGGGTGTTTAGAATTTTGTACAAAATCTAAAAAAATATTTTGTTTTTTAATTATATATATATTATTTTTAAAAGAAAAAGGAAAGAAAAAATGGTTATTTACAAAAAGAGTCCCCTAAGAAAATTTTTTACAATGAATCAGCAGGGGAAATCAGAGAAGACTTGGTCACTCGTATACTGGTCATAGAAACCTAGTTCAGTAACTCCATGTAGCTCTGACTCGGTGGTCAGGAACAGTTTCAATCATTGTCCATTGACCTTAGATACGTCACTATTCTTAGGATCGAAATTTTCACTGCACCGTATGGAAAGACAGTTTTCACCAAAAAGGGTCCTGACCAACGTGTTTTTAATTTTTCGGTGAAGAGATGGACGCTAGAGTTGTTGAGAAAAATATTTTGTCCTGGGACAAATTCTTTCTATGAATGGATTGATCATGAAAAAGTTTGGTTCTGCTTTTAGAGATTAGGGCATTATCGTAGACTTCATTTCTTATTTCCTCTAACTCAGAAATCTGCAGTTTCTATAAATCAATGGCTTTTTTAAAGTCAAAGTTAAGTTGCTTAATCGCCTATAAAGTACGGTGTTCTAGTTCTACTGGCAGATGGCAAGTTTTTCCAAACACACTCAATATGGAGACATATTGAGCCCAGAATGCATCTATAAACTTAACAGACCAATCTTTCCTATTTTGCCTTACGTCTTCTCCATAATGAGTTTTAATTGTCTATTAGTGACTTTAACTTGCCTGTTCGTTTGAGGATGGTATGTCGTGGATAATTTGTGAGATATAGAATATTTTCGCATTAGGGTTTCAAAAACCCGATTGAAGAAATTCATTGTCACTTATTATCGCACGGGGGGGCTCTGAAGCGGGAAATGATGTTTTCTATCAAAAATTGATAACAACTTTGCTATCATTCATCCTCGTTGGTACTGCTTTGATCCACTTAGAAACATAGTCTACAACTATCAAAATGTATAGGTTACCGAACGAATTAGGAAAATGTTCCATAAAATCGATGCCCTACTCATCAAAAATTTCTACTTCCAAAATTTGGTTTAGGGGCATCATGTCCTCTATGTTATCTGACCCATCATTTGACATTTTGCACAGAGTTTGCAGAGTTTGAAAGAGTCCTTGAATAGAGTGGGCCAGTAAAACCCACTCTGCAGAACTTTTTCAGCAGTCTTGCGGGGACCAAAGTGTCCACCGCATGCAAACTCATGACAGAAAGTCAATCACTGTTGTGCTCATCCTCTGGAAGACACCTTCTTATGATCTGGTCAGGACAATATTTAAAGAGATACGGTTCATCCAAGAAGAAGAACCGTATCTATGTGAAAAGGCGATACTTGTCCTGACTTGACCAATTAGAAGGTGTTTGCCCGGTTGCAAGATAGTTTACAATATCTGCATATCAGGGCTCTTTAACATCACATATCAGGGCTCTTTATACATCACTAAGATGTGTTCGTCAGGAAAGTACTCATTGATCGATATTATTTCCACAGGTGCATTGGTGATTCTTGACAAGTGATCTGCCACTACATTTTCTACGCCCTTTTGTCCTTAATATCCAGGTCAAACTCTTGCAAAAGAAAGATCCAACGAATGAGTTTAGCCTTAGCATCCTTCTTTTGCATCAGATATCGTAGGGTGGAATGATCTGTGAACACCGTTGTTTAGGACCCGAGTAGGTATTGTCGAAATTTCTCCTACACAAATACAACAGCTAAAATTTCTTTCAGTCATTGTGCGCTTGAGCTGTACGTCATTGAGTGTCTTACTGACATAATAAATCACTTGCTGTCTGTTATCGATGCGCTGTCCTAGGACAGCACCATGAAAAAATCGGATCGGAGTATCACACATGATTTCAAATGGTTTAGTCTAATCAGGTGCCAAGATGATGGAGCAGAGACAAGTTCTCATTTCAACCTCTCCCACGCTTTAGACATCCATCATCAAAATATAAGGGCATATCATTGGCTAATAGATTCATTAAAGGCCTAGCAATCTTACTAAACTCTTTTATGAATCTCTTGTAGAATTCGGTGCTTCCTAGAAAAGATCTGATGTCTTTTATGCATGTTGGCTCAGGGAGTTTCACTTTTGATCGGTCAATCTCAATTCCTCTTTTGATATTTCATGTCAAAGACTATTCCTTATTTGACTATAAAGTGACATTTTTTTCAGTTAAGTGTCAAATTCTTTTCATGCATCTTTTGAGAACCAATTTGAGATGATGCAACCATTGGTCAAAGGAATCTCTATAAATTGAAAAGTCATCCATGAATATCTCCAAAAATTGTTCCACCATATCCGAGAACAAACTGAGCATGCAACGTTGGAATGTTGCGGGAATGTTGCGGGAGCGTTGCATAATCCAAATGGCATCCACGGTATGCAAATATTCCAAAGGGACAGATGAAAGCATGTTTTCTTGATCTTCGGGAGCGATGAAAATTTGGTTGTATCCTGAATATCAATCTAAGAAACAATAATACTCGCGCCCAGCCATCTTTCTAACATCTGGTCTATGAAAGGAAGAGGGAATGTTCTTTACAGTAGCAGAATTCAGTTTATGATAATCAATGCAAACTCTAATTTTCGTTGGAAGACAAGTTTGTACTAATTCTTTTTTGTCATTTTCCACCTTAGTAAATCAAGCTTTCTTTGGCACAGCGTGGACAGAACTCACCCATTGGATATCAGATATGGGATAAATTATCTCATTGTCTACGAGTTTGAGTATCTTTACTCGCACAACCTCTTGCATGATGGGGTTGAGTCTACGCTATGGGTCTCGTTTTGGTTTTGCCTTTTCGGTCAGATGGATGCGGTGTTGTACAATTGATGGTTGATCCCCTTGATGTTGGCTATGGTCCAACCAATGGCCCCTTGATGTTGGCTATGGTCTAACCAATGGCCCCTCTATTTTCCCCTCAATATAGCAAGAAGATCCTCTTCTTGTTTCTCCGATGAGAGGCGATGATAACCGAGAAAGCTTCCTTTTCACCCAAGTACTTGTACTTGAGATGACTGGGGAGAGCTTTCGATTCAGATGAGGAGATTTGCTCTGTTGGGGTTGTTTTTCTTGAAAAGGGTTGATCGGAGTTACATTTGTTGCTCATTCTACCCGCCGAGTCAACTATTTGGTCAAGATTGAAGTCATTCGACTCCAATTCAAACTCGTGTTCAGATTCGTATTCTAGCTTCTCCTCATGTTCACTTGTAAACCCCTCTATCAAGTTCACTCTGAATGCTTGATCATCAAAATTTTGAGGTTGTTTTTCCAAGTGAAAATATTTACCTCCTTAGTCATGACTCCAAACGTTAATCGCATTGACCCGTTCTTACAATTTATGATAGCATTTGCTGTTGCGAGGAATAGTCATCCTAGAATGATTGGGATTTGGCTTTCAGATTCAGAACGGGTTGTGTTTTTAGAACGATGAAATCTACGGGGTAGATAAACTCTCCGATCCGTATGAGGACATCAGTGATTTTCCCTTGGGAACTTTCATTGAATGATCAGCTAGTTGTATCGTTACTCGTATTGGACGGAGATCGTCCAACCCGAGTTGTTGATACACGAGAAAGGGGAGCAAGTTGATAATGAATGTTTGTTTTTTCTCTTCTTGGTGCACATGTCTTTTAAGATTTTGCATAAGTCGGCACTTATTGGATTGCATCAAGGAGTGGCACATTTATTTGCACTTGATTGAACTTCTCTCGGATTTTTTCCATTTGAGCATTTGATTTGGTATTTGTTAGCCTATTCTGGAATGGTGCAATAGGCTTATGTGTGTGCTCAGCTGATTTCTCTTTTTCTTCAGACCTCGATGTGGATGGTTGTGAACTTGATGATGATGATTTGTCAGATGAAACAGGCTTTTGTTGGGTGGACATTGGAGGATTGGACACTTAGGGATTGAAAACCTGATTGTCTACTTACTTTCCAGACCGTAAAATGTGAACAATATTATATTGATTCGGTATAATGCCTTCGGCTTCATGAATTGGAAAGGACTTCTTCGGATTAGGCAAAGGCTGGATCGGTAATGATCCTTTTGTCTGTCGTTTAGAGAATTCGCCAGTTGACTAATCTGAACTTCTAGCCTATTAATAACCTAGTTATGACTGTTCATCATTGAAGCTTCTGTTTTAGATAGGATTTCCAAGGCTTTCTCCAAATCTGATATCTTTTTTTCTGAATAAGGTTGATGTTGGTAATTGGACTGAAAGTTATGCTGAAAATTTGGTTGGAAATTGGTTGATGACTCTGAGCAGTGAATTGTCTGGGAAAGTTTTGTCTCGGCTGCTCAGGACTAGACTGACTCCACGAAAAATTGGGATGATTCCTCCATCGCAGATTATAAGTTTTGGAGTAGGGGTTATAGTTTTGTCTGGTGAAAATTGTGTTCATGTTATCAGGTAGCATTTGTTGAGCTTGATAGATGGAACACTCTTCAAAGATGTGGGTCAAAGCATGGTAGTGTGAACAACCCGGACTTGGCATTTGGGGTGGGTTGATCTGGTTCATCGTATTCGGTTCCCTAACTTCTAGAAGTTCTAGTTTCCTCATCAATTATGAAATTTTGGCTTCGACAGTTATGGAAGACTTTATGGAATGCAGGCCGATTCTGGATGTTGTTGGGTTGGTCTTATCAGAACAAGATTCCCACTGAATTATTTTTCGGCTAAGTCTTCGAATAAATCCCAACCTTGATCCTCGTCCTTCTTTAAGAATTCTCCTTGACACATAGTCTCAAGGAGCGTTTTAGTTAGGTAGTCAAAACCGTCATAGAGAATCTGGCACTGCTGCCATTTCTCTATTTTGTGGTGAGAACACTACGCTAGTAGATCCTTAAAGAGTTCATAATATTTCCAGAATGGTTCATTGGTCTCTTGTCTAAACTACACTATATTTTTCTTGATGAGGGCGGTCTTATGGATTGGTAGAATTTTTTAAGGAAAACCTTAACGAAATCGTCTCAAGATGAAATCGAACCGACGAGTAAGCTATACAGCCACTTCTTGGCTATATCCTTTAAAGGGGAATGAATCTCAATCTTAAGCGTCTTCCACCAGCTGGGGAATCCGTATCATCAAACATACTTCTTCAAACTCTCAGATGAAAAATATGCGTCTTCAGACTCCATGCCATGAAATCTAGGAAGGGTGTTTACAAATTGGGGCATAAACTCAAAATTGTTAATGTTGCTTCGGGTAATCAAAAGCAGGAGGAAGTAATGTTCTCATTGGTAAAACTTATCCTGAAGTGACACGTGGTTGGCCATGACTGGAATAAACTCAGAAGGTGGTATAGGTGCAAGTGGAGTGTCTCGAACTAACCTTGATAAAAGTGGGTCCCTGGACCACTCTTGCATGCACACTACAAACAACGTTCACCCAACAATCAACAAAAAAAAGAAAAATAACAATATGAAAAAAAAAATCTCCAAGCCTAGTCTAAGGACCTGAACCTAAACGACTCCTAACTAGGCGATTTCCGGGAGAGGTTATTATATGAATCTGGCCACAAGCTAATCAGCCAGATAGGGGCAAAATACGGTGGGAGGTATCCGTGCGTAAGTAATGGGCCTTAATTACACCAAATCATGGTATCTTCAAGGTTTAACCTCTTAATCCCCGACCTTAGCCACTGATTTTAGAAGAGTATGATTCATACAAGTTCACCTTCGTTTTTAATCTCCTAATGAGTCCGGATGTCCCTAGAGGCCAATGTCTATCAATTTTTAAATTAGGCTTGAAATTGTGAGTGCTTGAAAAATTATTTTTGGGCTAAGAAAGGGTGATGAAATCCCCAACTTATCTTGTTTATTTGGGTGTTGCCCTTACGATTGATTTTGTGCAAA
Source organism: Agave tequilana (assembly GCA_038442645.1). Taxonomy (NCBI): domain Eukaryota; kingdom Viridiplantae; phylum Streptophyta; class Magnoliopsida; order Asparagales; family Asparagaceae; genus Agave; species Agave tequilana. The sequence continues at coordinate 177,852 of JAVJIF010009638.1, read as the reverse complement.
TGTACAAAATATATCGAACAAGATTCACTCAAAGCAGATAAATCAGCTCAAAAGTTGGTCCTATTTTATATGCAATGCTTACGTACCTTACTCCAACACTCTTCAACAGTAAAGTAAATGAATCGTAAAGACACGTGCCTTAAGATGCAAATGTCTAAATCGATTTTTAACTTTCAACAAGTGTTTTACTGTTTATTTATTAGCAATATAAGGGTGTGGCATACAAAAAAAAATAATAGCTGTAGAGAGCTAATTTTTGCAAAGCAAGCAACCCTGCCAAAAAATAAATCTATCAATAGTTCAATCAATCCTGCCGCGAAAACGCGGCAAAAGTCGCGTTTTGCGCGGCAAGTGTGAGGGGACTTAGTCTCTGCTTCCTATTTTGCCACGTTTTCACAGCAAATTTGAGGGTATTTAGTCTCTGCTTTCTAGAGCAGAGGCCCAAGACCACTTATATGTCAATACAGCTGCTATTTTCTCGCTTACAACACCTGTAACTTGATATAGAGAAGGAATATTCAGATCGAGAAAAACAAAGATCAAATCGTTACCCTCCCCGGCAACAGTGCCAAATTTGTTCAGTTCAGGAGCATGCACTAAAATTTGAGATTTCAGAGTTGATGTGAGTTATGTCCTTTAGAGAATGCGTTATTGTTGGCCCAAAGGCCTATCACCCTAGTTTTGATGATGATCACTCATGAAGTTATGATTACTAATGATCTTGTGTTTAATTAGTGACAGATTCCTTATCAAGATCTTAGTAGGTGTGGAGCTTCAACAAAGGATTTAAAGTCAAGTTGGAAGCTAGCACCGGTTGATTCACGAGCCTATGCATCAAGATCACATCTAGAGATGAGCTCGGTGGATTGCATGTGGGCCAAGTCAAGAAGATGAGAAGACTTCAAGTGAAGACTTCAAGAAGATGAAGACTTGAGTCTAGGTTTGTTTTTATAAGATTTATTTTAGATAAAATGTAAAGGATAGAATAGATTGGTGGATTGCTCAAGTCTATATCACACACACACTCTTGATAGAACTCTTGATAGAATGATTTTCATAAAAGATTTTCCTAGTTAAGAAAATATTTTTATTTGTGATAAAATACAATTTGGTTTTGGTATTTCATAGTTTACATATCTTATATCCAAAACCATGCTTAGAGCCTATTGTCAAAAACTAGATATTTCATCTTGATTGTGTAGTGGATCATCCATACACACTATGCTTTTAGAGTATATCTTGTTTTTGTATTTGATGAAAGTTTGAAAATATGTTGATATTTCAAAACCAAGTTTAGTGCTTATGTCAAAAACTAGATATGTCATCTTGATTGTGTAGTGGATCATATCCACACACACTATGCTTTAAAGTGTATCTTGTTTTTGTATTTGATGGAAATTGGAAAAACATGTTGTTTAGAAAAACAGTTTTTATTATGAGCCAATATTTCCAAGTTACAAAAATAGTCAAATCTTTAATAAACATGCCTTGATTTTGTGCAAGCATGTTTCTATATCATAAAACTATTTTTGTAGAATTTCTAAGTATTTATGGGATTTTTATTAAGCCAAAAGACCTATCCTTTAATCCCAAATTTTCAGGTTCTGGCAGTTCTGATTTTTCAGAACTGACAGTGGCCGGTCGACCGGGTCGGTCGACCGGACGTGCACAGCGTGAACGCCTGTGTGCACTGGAGGACGGTCGACCGGACCGGTCGACCGCTTAAGAGAGCTTTGCTCTCGGGAATTATCGGTCGACCGGGCCGGTCGACCGACAGAGAGTTTTCTCTCTTCTCCAGTTGCGCGGTCGACCGGGCCGGTCGACCGGAGTCTGCAACGGTCGGATTTTGACCGTTGCCGGTCGACCGGCCGGTCGACCGGCAGCTCTGACAGAACCCAACGGCTCTATTTTCTGGCAGCCTATAAATTGGGGTCTTGTCAACTGTTTTGAGGTTAGATTTTAGAGACTCTTGAGCCAATTTTTCTGATACTTTTAGAAGAGTTTTCTCCACAAAATTGAGTGCAAATACTTCCCATCTTAAAGGGAGTTTTTATCAAGAGAGTGTTAAAGTGATTTCTTGAGTTTTCCATCAAAGCTTTCTTTCCTTGTTTTTTCTCACACTACACTTGAGCTTCCATTGTATATCTATCCTATAGGAGAGTGTTGTAGTGAGTTTGTAATTGGTGATCAAGTGTTAGATCACCAAAGAGATTTCCTTTGTATTTGAGGAGACGGGCAAGTGTGCTCGTTGGTGGTTAGAGTTCGGTTGTGAACTCTTGGTGGTTTGAGGTGCGGCCTCGGCGAGTCGGTGGACTTGCGTGTGTAAGGGACTTTGGAGTCCGAGAGCTTGTAGGTGTTGCCGCACCGAGGAGAGATCCGGTGGGATCTTACATAGTGGAAATCCTTCGTGTGTCGAAGGCGGGGATGTAGAGCAAGTGTGCTCGAACCTCGAAACATACCCTTGTGTTTGCGATTGCTATCTCTTGCTCTCTTTCTCTTATTGTCTTATTTATATCTTGCATTTACTTTCATAGTTCTTACTTTTATATTGATATAATTGTGTGCATAATTGATATACATACTTGCTTGGGATTGTTTTAACACTAGTATTCAACTAAGAGAGCCAACGCGGCACCTCAACCATTCAAGGGGAATCTAGAGGAGCTTGTCCAGAGCCTCGCAAGGGGAATTCGGCAACACTCTTGTGTTATACATAAGTGTTTAATTAAAGAAGTTTAATTTGATCATCTTAGTTTTAATTCCGCATTATTTGTTCATAAGTGACCATTAGATTAGCCATCACCTATCACTTCACCCCCCCTCTAGGTGATCTTACAATTGGTATCAGAGCTAGTGCTCTTGATATTGGGTCTAACAACCTAAGAGTTAAAGATCCTAATTTGGGCTAATCACAATATTTTTGTACACACACACCTCACCATGGACTTCATGTCACCACCCACCTTTGACATTCTTAACATCCAAATTTGGAAGGTTAAGATGTCTTTGTTCCTCAAAGGACTTGGCCTTAGTGTATATCTTGCCACAACTAATAAAGAATATTGCTTAAATGGTAAGAACATTGAGGCTAATGCAAAAGCCCTACATGCTTTAGTATCTTGCTTAGATAATGATTATTTGTCTAAGATGACTAATCTTGATTCGGCTTTTGTAGTATGGAACACCCTCATCTCCTTGGCGAGAAAGATCAATACTATGCGGGGAGCGATTCGGACGTTGGAAGCGACATCTCCAACGTGTGCTACATGGTCCAAGGGGATAACCCCCTTGAGGTAAACTCCGAATCCGAGGACGAGGATGTTAATATGTCATATGATGAGCTTAATACATTTTGCCAATTATTGCTTGAGAAATATGACTTGATTAAAAGAAGAATAAAAATTTGAAAAGGAAATGCTTGCATGCATAAGGAACATGACTCATATAGAAATAACATTGCATGCTTAGAAAAAGATAATGAAAGTTGGAAAAAGAAATTTGATTGCATGCATGTAGAAAATGATTCTTTTAGAAATAAACTTGCATGTTTAGAAAAAGAAAATGAGGATTTGAAAAATGAGAATATTTCCTTAATGTCTAAATTGAATGTTTTATGTGAAGGAAATATGATTTTGAAAAATAAGGTTGATATGGTGGAAAACAAAAGGAAGTCATTTTGCAGAAAACAGTCTTTAAAAGAAAATTTGTTGAAAAAGAAAAAGATTTTGTTTCACAAAAGAAAAAGAAAATGATCATATATCTCATCATGCTTCTCATGCTCACATTGATAAAAATGAGATTAAAAATTTGAAAAATAAAATTGATAATTTGAGCTCTAATTTGAGCTCATGTGCATTCAATCATACTAGATTGGAATCCTTGTTTCAAAAGAAACAAGTTCCTCATACTCATGCACATTCACATCATGCACATGCTTATGATGCACATCATGCTCACACTCCCACTCATAAGTATGCTAAGGTGTACATATGTACACATTGTGGCCGCAAAGGCCATCTAAGAAATTTTGTTATGAAAGGTTAAATGTTCTTATTTTTTATAAAAATAAAAATGCTTGGGTTCCTTACAAGACTAACCCCATAGGACCCAAGAAAATATGGGTACCAAAACCCCACCTTTTACTTGTGATGTAGGTGAGGGCTCTCTCAAAACGTGAGAGGGATGGTACCTTGGTAGTGGATGCACTTGGACATGATGGACATACTTTTGGGTTGCATCGCTATCAAGGAGCTTTGTGGATCAACCACCATGCTAGGAGCTTTGGAGTTGGTAACAATTTCTAAACTCCTATTTCATTTATGTACATGCTTGTTCATTCATAATATTCATAGCATGTTCATATTTTAAGATTTTGTGTGCTTTATGTGGTAGCTACATGCTTAGATGTAGATTTGTCAAACCTGTATGTATACATATACAAATAGTGAACTACAATTGATTCTTAAATATTTGGACTTCATGCTCACTTGTATCCACTTTATGTATTTGTATAGACTAGTTTTGATGATTCTCCTTTATACATGTTTTGCCAATTTTTATGATTTACTTCATGTATATGCATGTTTTAATTCAATCTAATAAATATACATGTATACCCGTGAGTCTCTAGCTTTCATGCAAATATTTGATAGACTCTTTTACAATTTTGGGATATGTATGTGTATTGTTAGATTTGTATATTCATACATATACCATGAAGATTGTAGTTTTTAATAAAAATGATTTTGTTTTGATAACAATGATTTCTATGTGTTTTGAGCTTGAATGACTACTTTCATGAAAATGCTATTTACATAACCTTTGAACACTCATCTTTTATTCAAAATATATTTATGAGCTTTATGGACTATGAGTGCTTGGATTTTTTATGTACTTAGTCTCATTCATGAAAAACATATGATTTGACATATTTGAAGGATCTTTAACTAGTTTTCAAAAACAATTTATACTAGTTATGTATTCTTCAAATAGTTTTTGAGATTGTCACATGATTCAATTTTTCTTAAAATTTAATGCTTCATGATTTGAATATTAGTTTATATGTTAGTTTTGTCAACACTAGGATTTATACTTGAACATCATGGGCCTCAAAAGATCTATTAGTAAGTGTGCTTAAATGCTTATTTGAACCCTTGAAATGTACTTGTATTGTTTAGTTTTGATGATTCATACATATTTAAACTTATGTTCACCTTTTTGGATTTGATTTATGATCATGTGCCTTTTATTTCATGTATATGTGTATTTTGCCAAACCTTAAATATACATGTATAACTCTTGAGTCTTTTGCCTTCAATGCAAATCCATTCATATAGACTCACTTAAGTTTAAGAGATATGTATGTATATTTCATGTATTGTCAAAACATACATATATCTTGACACATAGATTTTGTTTTCAATGATTTAATAAAAAAATGTGAGATAATTTTGATGTTTTTGATTTTCTAAGGAATATTGTACCTTATTGCCATTTTCATGATGCCATGTTTCACATAACATTAGTACACTCACTTCTTTTGAAACTATTTGGACTTTATAGATTAGAGTGTTTGAGTGTTTTGTGTTTCATTGCTATTTCATGAAAATCCTTAGATTTTTCCTTGATAGAAGGATTTCGTACTAGTTGTTAAACACTCTCATTTAACTAGTTCGAATTCTTCATGTGTTGTTAATGCTAAGCTTAATTCAAATCTTATTTTTCAAGCTTATGCATTAGATTTTAAAATGGTATCAATATTTTTTATCAAAGAGAAAATTCAAAATTTGTTTTGATAAAATAGAATTAATGATTTTGTTTGATGAGAAAAATTCAAAATTTTTGATTTGTATCGCCCCTCCTTGACTTCTTTATTTTGACATAAAGGGGGAGAAAATTTGTTGATTTGATTTTACTTTGAACCCTTTGTTGATGATTGACAAAAAGGGGGAGAAGTATTTGTGTTTTTGTTTTGATATATATGCATGATTTCCTTGCTTAAGGGGGAGGTATTTGTCCTTCTTACTTAAGGGGAATTAAGATTTGTATTTATGCATATGTGTTTTGATTTATGCAAATAGGAGTAAAAAGATTTTGATTTATGCTTGTTGCATCTCCATATTTGCATCCATATTCATGTGCTTCATGATCATATTTATTATTTATTTTGTATGCATGAGTTAAGGGGGAGCTTCTTTGAAGCTTTACTTTAATCCATGCATATATAACGTCATGAGTTTTGTCATCATCAAAAAGGGGGAGATTGTTGGCCCAAAGGCCTATCACCCTAGTTTTGATGATGATCAACTCATGAAGTTATGATTACTAATGATCTTGTTTTAATTAGTGACAGATTCCTTATCAAGATCTTAGTAGGTGTGGAGCTTCAACAAAGGATTTAAAGTCAAGTTGGAAGCTAGCACCGGTTGATTCACGAGCCTATGCATCAAGATCACATCTAGAGATGAGCTCGGTGGATTGCATGTGGGCCAAGTCAAGAAGATGAGAAGACTTCAAGTGAAGACTTCAAGAAGATGAAGACTTGAGTCTAGGTTTGTTTTTATAAGATTTATTTTAGATAAATGTAAAGGATAGAATAGATTGGTGGATTGCTCAAGTCTATATCACCACACACTCTTGATAGAACTCTTGATAGAATGATTTTCATAAAAGATTTTCCTAGTTAAGAAAAGATTTTTATTTGTGATAAAATACAATTTGGTTTTGGTATTTCATAGTTTACATATCTTATATCCAAAACCATGCTTAGAGCCTATTGTCAAAAACTAGATATTTCATCTTGATTGTGTAGTGGATCATATCCATACACACTATGCTTTTAGAGTATATCTTGTTTTTGTATTTGATGAAAGTTTGGAAAAACATGTTGATATTTCAAAACCAAGTTTAGTGCTTTATGTCAAAAACTAGATATGTCATCTTGATTGTGTAGTGGATCATATCCACACACACTATGCTTTAAAGTGTATCTTGTTTTTGTATTTGATGGAATTTGGAAAAACATGTTGTTTTAGAAAAACAGTTTTTATTATGAGCCAATATTTTCAAGTTACAAAAATAGTCAAATCTTTAATAACATGCCTTGATTTTGTGCAAGCATGTTTCTATATCATAAAACTATTTTTGTAGAATTTCTAAGTATTTATGGGATTTTTATTAAGCCAAAAAGACCTATCCTTTAATCCCAAATTTTCAGGTTCTGGCAGTTCTGATTTTTCAGAACTGACAGTGGCCGGTCGACCGGGTCGGTCGACCGGACGTGCACAGCGTGCACGCCTGTGTGCACTGGAGGACGGTCGACCGGACCGGTCGACCGCTTAAGAGAGCTTTGCTCTCGGGAATTATCGGTCGACCGGGCCGGTCGACCGACAGAGAGTTTTCTCTCTTCTCCAGTTGCGCGGTCGACCGGGCCGGTCGACCGGAGTCTGCAACGGTCGGATTTTTGACCGTTGCCGGTCGACCGGGCCGGTCGACCGGCAGCTCTGACAGACCCAACGGCTCTATTTCTGGCAGCCTATAAATTGGGTCTTGTCAACTGTTTTGAGGTTAAGATTTTAGAGACTCTTGAGCCAGTTTTTCTGATACTTTTAGAAGAGTTTTCTCCACAAAATTGAGTGCAAATACTTCCCATCTTAAAGGGAGTTTTTATCAAGAGAGTGTTAAAGTGATTTCTTGAGTTTTCCATCAAAGCTTTCTTTCCTTGTTTTTTCTCACACTACACTTGAGCTTCCATTGTATATCTATCCTATAGGGAGAGTGTTGTAGTGAGTTTGTAATTGGTGATCAAGTGTTAGATCACCAAAGAGATTTCCTTTGTATTTGAGGAGACGGGCAGTGTGCTCGTTGGTGGTTAGAGTTCGGTTGTGAACTCTTGTGGTTTGAGGTGCGGCCTCGGCGAGTCGGTGGACTTGCGTGTGTAAGGGACTTTGGAGTCCGAGAGCTTGTAGGTGTTGCGGCACCGAGGAGAGATCCGGTGGGATCTTACATAGTGGAAATCCTTCGTGTGTCGAAGGCGGGGATGTAGAGCAAGTGTGCTCGAACCTCGAAACATACCCTTGTGTTTGCGATTGCTATCTCTTGCTCTCTTTCTCTTATTGTCTTATTTATATCTTGCATTTACTTTCATAGTTCTTACTTTTATATGCTTGATATAATTGTGTGCATAATTGATATACATACTTGCTTGGGATTGTTGTTAACACTAGTATTCAACCAAGAGAGCCAACGCGGCACCTCAACCCATTCAAGGGGAATCTAGAGGAGCTTGTCCAGAGCCTCGCAAGGGGAATTCGGCAACACTCTTGTGTTATACATAAGTGTTTAATTAAAAGAAGTTTAATTTGGTCATCTTAGTTTTAATTCCGCATTATTTGTTCATAAGTGACCATTAGATTAGCCATCACCTATTCACCCCCCCTCTAGGTGATCTTACATTTATGTCCCTTTAAACTTTTCGTTCTAGTCAAGTGGTAAAATGAGTTGTATCCACAAGGAGGAGAAGCGGTAGGAGCTTTGTCCGATTTTTCTTTTTTTCTTAAAAATACTTTTCTTAGTTTCAATGAAATAGAAGAAAGAAAGAAGTGTGTGAAAACAGTAGGAGACGGAAAAGGAAAATAAAACGTGAAGTGAATCAATTGTGTTTGAACATACGAGTGAAAACAAAGTGAGAAGAAATGTGGTTTCAAGAAAATGATGATTGAAAATGAAGAAAAGAAAAGACTAAGTAAAAGTATTTTAGAAACTAAGAAAAAATTTAAATGAGAGTTTGAAAGAAAGTTTTAAGAAAGAGTTTGAAAAAGAGTTTGAAGAAGTTGAAAAAGTTAGTAAAAGAGATTGCTTGAAAAAGTTTAAGTTTTTAAAACGAGAAAGATTACATGGCTAAGCTTCTACTAATGAATCCCACTAACCATTAACTTGCTTGATGATAGAGCCTCACAATGGATCCTTGGCATTCACAAATCTTGTGTTTTAAGAACTAGTCATGTGGTATTCTAATGAAAGTTTTTCACTCTCCACTTTGCTTCACACGACAAAAACTTGAACGTCACCCTATCAAGATCCGTTTTGAGGCGAGATTAAGGTGAGAAACAAGTGCACTATCGGTAGAGGCAAAGATGAGTGGGTATTCTCCAAGTCCAAATAAGCAAGTTAAGCAATCAATTGATCATCAAGAACATAAAGTTTGAGCATGAAACATGAGAGTTAAATTACTTGTTAGAAAGTTAGAGTTAGAGCCCTTTATCATAAGCCATCCAAAGCTCTTGCTTGCACAAGGCTTATTGGTATGCTATTTGATTCATGTGGGTTATCAATCAAGTAGTTAGGGTTTGTGGATCAGCAGTTAGTTAGCCATGCAAGAAGAAAGTTAGCTAGACATGGAATTAAAGTAAGAAATGAAAAACTTGTTAGAGGAGTTAGAGATTGTTAAAGACATGAAATAAAAATACAAGTAGAAGATTGCAAGAAACAAAAATGAGGAGAAGAATTCTTGTATTGATTGTCACCTTCTCAATTACAACAACACTCTCTCTTCCTCACTCAAATTCTGAATGAAAACCTAATCTAATTGCAAGGATGCAAGAGTACAAGAGAAATTAGAGTAGCACAAGCCAATATGGTGCTCTGCTCTATATTCTCTGTCTAACTTTCTCTCTGGTCTAATTATAGGATATTTATATGCTGCAGAGGTTTAGGGAGCACGAATTGAGTGGACACGTGTCAAAGATTCGTGCATGGATCTACCATCTTACCGCGGGGACGCGGTAAAAGCCGTGTTTTCGCGGCTATATCAGGCGCAGAGGCTCAGTCTTCTGCTATCTGTCCCTTCTCCTGAGTGGTAGCTCTGGGGTACATCCATCTTTGCGCACTTGGGCATGTATTATTCCACATTCATTCTCCCAATTAGGACTAAACTACCCTCCTCTAGAAGCCTCTTTCTTGCTCTTCAAGAAATCCTATTTAATTATCCAAAAACTAGCTTTAAATCAAGATTTGTTACCACTTTGCCCTTCTCCTTTTAATTATCTGCAAAACAAATGAGATTTATTAGCAAGATAACTAATATATATTGGTAGAAAATGTGATGATGATGATGATGCAAAATTCGTTAATAATCAGGGATCACGATCTTAAACAAGCCCCTAATTGCTGAAGTCAGGGCTGACCCGCTAAGGCGAAACAAGTACTGAAAAACGGGGAACGGGTAAGTAGCCAGCACTACCATGTCTTCTGCAATGGGACTAACAATGGATTCAGACATCCACCCGACAAGACTTAGTCAACTGTCAAGTCTCCCCCGTCCCCATGTTATATTTATTATATTTAAACTATACAGTGTATTAGGAATAAGTACAATGCATGGTACATGTAACACGATAACAAGATATGAGTTCTGTTAATAGCATGAAATAAGATAACGGGAAATGAGAAATAAGAGATGTGAGATCTAGAGGTGCCTCCCATGGCTTAGATCCACGTGGCACTTAGTTCCACACATTGCATATCAACAGTTCACATGTCCAGTAACAGGAATATCATAATAATATTAGGATTACAGAAAACCAGCATGTAATAGTCATGGGATACAGGAGTATGCATGTAACAATAAGCCAAATAACAGGAATATCGATCCATCCAATAGGAATACGTGAACAATCAAACCTTGTATACAAATAAATCTATGTGCCAAGTATATATCATAACAGTGTAGAGTACTCATGTAACGATGATACATGTATATGAAATACAAATATAATATATTCATGGAATCGGCGGTACATATACATGTAATAATAATGTCTAGTGTAACAAGTGTCTACATGAAATAACAATGTCCAGAGTACTAGAGTGTCTGTATAACGATGATGCTAGCTCATGAAATAACAATATTGAGTATCCATGTAATAGTGACAGTGTCTAGTATAATAGTGTGCGTGTATTGGTGTACATGTAACAGTATTTGTGTAACCATGACAGATGTCCATGAAATGACAGTGTCCGGTGGTGTGATATATGTAACAAGAACAAGTGGAATAGATATATCTATATTTACAAATATCAGTATTTATTATTATTAGTATGATATTATTAAAATATTATTTTATTGTTTATGTTTAATAAAATATCATGCATATTCTTATTACACTGATTTCCCAATAATTAAGTTATTAAATAACATTTATCGGGATTTACATATAATCACGATTTATTAATTAAAGCAATCAATCAATTTTATTAAACATGATAAAATATAATTTATAATAGAAAAACACTGACATAGCTATTATGGGAATGTAGCTCTTTTTTCTACGATCACAAGGGTTCTAGAATCGTCCAAATCAGAACCCAGATGCTCCAGATATCGCCCAACCAAAAAAAGTTAAATATGTAATTTAAATAATTTAAAATGAAATAAATTTATTTAACATGAGTTTTTATGTAAAATTTACCTTATTGGGTTTAGAAATGGGTTTGGCTGATACTGGGTCGGGTTTGGATCCAATAACCTAGACCCATAACTTAAGTGAAATAGGTTGTGGGTTAAAGGGTTATAGGGTTCGCATTTGTCTGCTTATAGGGTTTGGATCCAATAGAAGGGGGGAGAGAGAGAGAGAACGAGATAGAGAGAAAGCCAGGGGGAGAAGCTGCAGCTAGGCCCTGGTCTGGCCGGCGCGACAGTCTTGGCCGCCGCCGACGGCGGAGAGAGAGAAGAGAAAGAAAGAAATGAGAGAGAGAAAATGGAGAAAAGAAGAAGCAAGGAGGAAGAAGAGGAGAGGGGCGGTGGACTGGGCTATGGGCTGGCACGCACCGACGGTGGTCCCAGGTGAAAGAGAGGGGAGATAGAGTGAGGGTGTGGGTTAAATAGAGTTGAAGAGAAGAGCGAGAAAGAGTAAGGATAAAATAGAGAGAGAAAAGAAGAGGGAGAGAACTTATAGGGGAGAAAGAAAAGGGCGGTGGGGTAAGGTGGTTGGCTGGCTTGCAAGAAAAAAAAAGAATTGGATTAGGGAATAAGAATGAATAAAAATAATTATTTAGTATAAATTAAATAATATTTTATTTGAATCAAAATTTGACTAGCTCAAAATGGTGCTAAAAAACTGTGTAAAATAGAGAATATTATACTGATAAGTAATGTGAAATCAGATTCAAGAAATTCAATCTGATTTACAAATTAAAAATCCTGGAATATATCGCTGACACGGGCGACACCGGTTTGGCCCGATTTTTGATAAATTCAGAAAAATCTCAAAAATACACTAAAATAGAAAATATAATTTTAAAGAATAATTTAAAAGCAGATTCTTGAAATTCAATACCATTTGTAAATTAAAAATTGTAGAGCTGATTATCGGATCGGTCGACACCGACTTCGGAGATTTTTCAAAATAATCCAGAAAATTTTCATAAAAAGCTGAAAATTCTAAAATATTAGAAAATAATATCTGAAACTGAAACTGACTCAATCTAATTATCAGGAAGGTCAAATCAATTTTGTATGCTGTATCAAATACCGATACTGTGATACATACATTTAGGATTTGGGGTTACACCTCCCCTCCCCAACCCCTCCCCCTTCCCCCAACCCTCTCCTCTCCCCCCTTTGCTCCCCTTCCCCTCCGCCCCATAATTACCCTCGTCCCTTCTGTTCTGCCACTCCAGTCGAATAGAGTCAGCTCTGTTCGGCCAACTCCAGTCGAACAAAGTTTGTTCTGTTCAGCTGGAGTGGCCGAACAGTGAGGGCGAGGGGAGCTGTGGGGGGAGGAGGGGGCGCGGGGGGAAGGGAGATGAGGGGAGGGGGCGCGGGGGAAAGTTTACTGTGAGGTGGGGTCGCCAGAGAAGATGATGGGGAAGCAGGAGGAGGGAGGGAAGGAAGAAGGAAGAAGGTGTTTTGAACATTTCACCATAGGTGGAGTGGGAAAAAAATAATAGCACACTTATAATTTTTTGAGGAGGCCTTTCTTACTTTCTGGGGGCACGGTTATTGCCACCCCAAAAAATGATAAGAGCCCCTATGGATTAAGGCACCTCCAAAATAGATAAGGCACCCCCAAAATTTTTGAAAATGGTCAAAATGCCATTTTCTTCTTCTCCTCCCTCACTGGAGAACCCCCTCCCCCTTCGGCTACCCCCCTCCGGCGAACCTCCTTCAGCCTCCCCCAGTGAAGTCCCCCCGTGCCCCTTCGCCTCCCTCTCGCACCCTCTGCCACCCCCGCGCCCCTTCGCCTCCCCCCACCGGCCTCCCCTGCTCCCCTCCCTGGCGCCCTTCCGCATCCCCCTCAACCGGCCTCCCCCGCGCCCATCCACCTCCCCCCGTGCCCCTCGCTCCTCGTCCCTCCGCCCCCTCCTCCCCTGGATCCAGAGGGTACGGAAATGTTACTGCGATGTATATACGTAAGTCGAAAATACCCTCTTATATATATGCTGAGCATTCGTATAAGCAAGAATCAGAGTACGGAAGCACGTGTATTATACATTCCAACATATGATTACAATTAGAAAGTTATCACAGGATATGACATAATATTACAAGAATATTACATCATTGATAGGCGCAATTACGAGAATATAAGGAGATATACAATCACGAACTGTATAAAAGCTGAGCAGGGGGCCTGGAAGGATAGGGCCTCAGACTATTTGTCGATGATCCACGCTACCGCTACGTATCTCTGATCAGTAATTAGGAGAATCTATAAGTTCCAAGCTTCGGGATCTGGACATGAGGATCCAAAGGGGTCAGAGCTCTCCAACGAGTAGTATGGTGAATGTCAACTGGCATGCAAGAATAAGCACACGTGTATCGGTAAATTCGAATCATAAGCATGCATTGAAAACTGTATCGTGAGCACAGGCATACTGGAATAGGTAGAGAGATAGTAAGTAAAGCAGATAGGCAAAACCAGTTATCTCGTAAACTAACATAAAACTGATAAAACCAAATAAAATCGAATACCAGCAAAATCAATCGTACAAGCTTAGATCACGGCTCCATAGGACTAGTAAGTTGAAAGAATAATCCAAATAAGAAAATCTTCATATATGTACCTTTATCTCATGTTACCGTAATCCGAGCATATATAACCTGAGTTGAAAAATAACACAATGAATTGTATATTAGCATCTTTATTGTTACTCGTCTGACTCATATATCTAGGTATGTGTCCTGGCGTACAACTCAATGCACACACATCCATATATGAGTAAGCAGAGGTTGGTTATTGAAAACTGTTGATGATTGATGAATCATATTTATAGTGGGTCCCGTCACTGCCGGGACACGACCTAGTGGGAATTAAGACACCCAACACGAGTCTTCATAAAGGGAATTAAGACCCCCAATATGAGTCATCAGTCTTATGATCACTATAAAAATGAAATCACTGATATTCATTAGTTTCTCCCATCACGGTATAAGTTGACCTCTTTATGATTTATTATGTAATTATCAATTTACAGGAATAGCATGATCATGACATGTTTAAGAATTCTGGAGTACATGCATAACAAGAATACAGATTACTGTATATAATACAGGATAACATGTATAGGATTCCTGTAAATGTGATAATCACAAGTCAAGTGATAACATGACAGATGGCAGGCGATAAGTGATATTATAACAGGGGCAGGTGTCAAGTAGTAGCATGTCAAGCGATAGCATGACAGGGTGTGATATCAGGCAGGTGACAAAAGACAACATGGTAAATGATAGCACATCAAGAGAAAATATGTCACGTGATAGCGTAACAACTAAGTACAATCAAGCGGAGCTTAAACAGTACTGGAGGCGCGGACAACAAATATTGTTTAGTCACTAGAGCGCTTGACGGAGCTACTAGAATGACTAGGCTTAAAAGGCGAGTCTAAAATCTAGCAGCGTTCCACCTAAACGAATCTAGTGGTAAAGCGCTGAGCGCTAAGTATGCCTACCAAGCAGACCATGAGAGACCTGACGGTTTAAGTGCACTCCTCTTTCGAGAAAGTGGGCGAGAGCCCGAGGGTTAAAATACGCTCAGGGTCTAAGCGCTGTCTCGGTAGCTACCACGAAACCCATAAGGTGCAAGGCCTAAACCTATTAGATAGCTATCCCGAGAGTGAGCAGAAACCCGGAGTCGGTACAATGGTACCTGCATGAGATATTAGTACCACACAATTATGCTTATAAACAGGAAGTAATTAGACCATCCATATGTTGGCCCAAAAGGCCATTAACCCTAGTTTTGATGATAACAAAACATATATAGTTATGTTTTTAACAATCTTGTTTGACAAAGTTTCAGGTTAACTCTTTATTGCATTTCGGCTCCATTACAAGACTCACACTTTTGGAAGCTAAGAAGATGTAGATCCCAAAGCCTAAGCACATAGAAGAGCTCAAGGATCAAGTATACATGAGAAGACTATATCAAGATTTGTATTTTTGCTTTTTTAGATTTTTGATAGGATTTATAGTCGTTTATTAAAATCAAGATGATATAGGTTGATAGCTTTTGGGATTCACACACACACACACACACACACACACACACACACACACACACACATCTTTCATGCTTCTAAGTGTTTTTAAAAAGAGTTCAAAATATTCTCTTTGTTGTTTTCAAAATCAAGTTTCAGAAAAACGAGTATCGAAAAAATCGGTTTTCAGTTTAGAAAAGAGTGTTTGCAAAATATAGTTCTAACCTTGTTTTATGTTGATCCATGATCACACACTGGTTCTATCAAGTTCCTAGAACTCTATTTTGTATTTGGAAACAAAGTTTATTTTTGTCAGAAAAAAATCAATTTCAAACAGATTTTCAATGTGCCTTTGGCCCTAAGTCGGTCGACTGACCGGTTGATCGTAGGTAGAGCAGATTTGCTCGTCGGTCGACCGAGCGGCCGACCAACAGGCACCAAAGTGCATTTGTTGACTTCGGTTGACCGATAAGTCGACTGACTGTACGAGATTTGCTCTCGGTTGGGTCCGTCTAGTTGGGAACAACGGTCGACCGATCGGTCGACCGCTATCGCCAACGGTCGAAAATCTGATCACTGGCGGTCGATCGGCTGGTCGACCGATAGAAAGATTTTTCTGGATTTTTCCCAATGGCTATATTCTATTTTGTCTTTTTTGGGTCTTTTTTCAATGATTTTTTTTGGATTTTCTACTCATATTTTTATCCCCTATTAATAGTGAGACTGTAGAAAAACCTTCTAACAAGATTTCTAAAGTTTAGATCAAGTTTTTATAAGTTTACATCAAGATTTAGTTTTTTCTTAGAAGATTTCCTTTTGAGTCAAAATTTCATATTCTTAATTTTTAGCTTGAGCCTACCCTCTACATCTTTACAAGCTATTTTCACTACACAATCTCAAAGAGTTTCCTCTCCTCATCTTGGTTATGAGCTATTTGTGATCAAATAAAGATCACTGATTTTCTTTTATTGTGAAGTTGTAGAAGTTGCGGCCTCAAGTGAGCTAGTGGGCTCCATGTTGGTGTTGCGGCACCGCGAGATAGGACTTATGAGTCCATTGAGTTCTAGTGAGAATTTGTAACGGTTGACGATCTAGTGAGATCAATCATAGTGAAAATCTTTCATAGTATTGAAGTCGGGGACGTAGAGCAATGGCTCGAACCTCAGAACATATCATCGTGTTTGTGATTGCTTACTCTTTCTCTCTTAACTCTACTCTCTTTTTACTTATTTGCATATTTATATTGTTCACTTATTTGCAAGTATTTTTTGTGTTGTGATTGGTATTTGCTAGATTGTTAGCAAGTAAATTTTAATTTCGCATTATTTTCCATTTAGTATAGCCATCACCTATTCACCCCCTCTAGGCGATTTACAATTGGTATCAGAGCCTAATCCTAGTTTTGGTTTAACCACTTTAGGGAGATCCTTTAATTTGGCTATATTCATTTGTTACATTTGTTATTTGTTTGCGCACTTATACTTGTTTTCATGGCATCACACGACTTCTCTAGCATCAAATCTCTACCCAAATTTTGTTATATTAAATTAAACATGTTAAATAAAAATATTTGGGTTCGAAAAATACTAACCTATAGGACTCAAAAGAATTTGGGTACCAAAAAACACACCAAACTTGATTGATGTAGGGGTGTCGTCTTTCAAGACATAGGGGGAGATGGTGTCTTGATAGTGGATGCATCGAACTCAAAGGATCAATCATCACATTGCATCGCTATCAAGAGGCACCTATTTTGGATATTGCTAATTAGTCTACAAATTCTGCATTATTATATCGCATTCCCTACCAATTTATGAATAAAATGTCGGTCTAAACTGTGTTTTGGTCTCTCTTGCAGATAATCAAGACAAGGAGGGCAAATGGGTAATAAGAGCTTAATTAAACCCATTTTCAGGTAATTAAATCCGCAATTCTTGGATGCCAAGAAAGGAAACTTCTAGAGGATACATTGAACCTAGACCTTTGCTCATGTCAGACGAAGATCCGGACAAATATACCCGAAACTGAGCATACCAAGAAGGTCCTACAAGCGATACGAATATCTCGCCAAAAACCAGGGACCTAAGTCCTTGGTATTGCCGCGAAAATGGCAATAGCCCCATTTTCGCGACAATTTGGTGGAGCCACGCGTCGAAGATCGACGCGTGGCCTCGTCTCGTCTTCTAGAAGCCCCGAATGCCTATATATAGCCCTGCAGAGGCCCAGGACATAAGCAGATTTGGATTTTAGGCTAGGTTTTCTCTCTTTTGTTGTAAGTTAGGATTTTCTTTCTCTTTTATTTTGTATTTTCATTTAGTTTTTAGATCTTGTAGTAGGGCTGAGTTGATTCAAAGAGAGATCATGATGTAATAGATGGTGACAATCTATGTAAAGATGTCTTCTTTCTTCTCCAATGTAATCTTCTCCATCTTCTACATGTTGCTTAGCTAATTTCTTCTTCTCATGGCAATCTAACTACTAACCACTAACCATCTAACCATTACTTGATAATCAACATGAATCTAATAGCCTCTACAAAGTCTTGCTCTTGCAAGAGCCATTGATGGCTCATGATGATGGATTATAACATTCTAACATTTCAACACCTAACCTACTAACTTGCTAACTTGCAATGTCTTCTTTATTTCATGCTCACCTCTAACTGGTTTTGATGATTTAATAGTAACTTGCAACTTGTTATGTGGTATGCATGTATTGTTTGAATGTAGAAGAACACTCTTATGGGCCATGCTCTGTGTTGTCTCTTGAAGCCAAGAATTAGTGATGGCCAAGAATCCATGTGAGATAACTATCACTAAAAGGTTAGCATGGTTAGTGGAGCATTTAGTAATTAGTAGCCATGAGTTTTCTTTCATAGTTTTCATCATTATTTTTATCTTGTTTTAAAAATAATTTTCAAAAACTTTTTATCATTTTCCTATCAATGTCTTCACCACTTTCCTAGGTCACCTTTGTATCATCTTCTTTTCTATTTTATTTTCCAAACCACTTCTCTTTCATTTTTACATCGTCATTTTATCGCCTTCTCCATCTTTCACTTCAACATTTCTTTTATTTTATTTCTTTTTCATTCTTTAAACAAAGAAGAACTGTTAACAACTGACGTGAATAAGAACTGTTAATGCTTCTATAGCCTCTCGTCCCTGTGGATTCGACCCGCTGAGCCAGTGCTATAATAGAAGTATTGAGGGAACATTAGCACATACGAGCTTTTCATTGATTTCATAAAACAAACATTTTCGAGTGCTAGTTTTGCCCCAATCAAATTTTTAGCGCCGTTACCGGGGACGGGAATGGTTTTGATTTCACGTTTTTGTTAACATTTTCTTCTCTGTTTTGGTGTGCAGGGCACTTTTACATATTCTTTGTATTACAGAGGGCTACTCTTACTTGCCTCTCCCTGTTCTAGAAAGCAGAAATCTTACTTCTTAAACTTTGCCGCGGAAATCAAAGCAAAGTCGCGCAAGGGCGGCAATTTTATGGCAATTGTATTTTTTTCTTTTGCAAGGAATTCACAAGTTGCATATATTGTTATATTCTACTACCAATTATCTGTTTTGATTGCCTTAACACTGTAATAAATTAAAGAACTAAAATACGGTATTTGAACGCTTTTAAAACGGTTGGACATTTGCATTTAGGCACGTATCAATTCAATTCTAATATACTGTATTTTGTTCTATTGTTGTGATCTGGACTGAGGTGTACATATTGAAATCACCTAGAGGGGGGTGAATAGGTGATAAGGCTAATCTAAGAACTAAATGCGGAATTACAAAACTAATTGGCAACAACACCTAGTGCAACCAACGAGTGTAGCCGAATTCCCCGTAAAGGGCTTTGAACTAACTCCTCTTGATTCCTCTGAATAAGAGTTGAGGCGCTATATGAAGCTCTCGTGGTTAAGCACAAGTGAGGCACACACACACACACACAAGCCAAGCATATAATATGAATGAGCAATATGAATAGATGCAAGGCACAACACAAGCATATAAGATATGACAATATGAATGATGCAATACACAAATAAAAAGGAGAGAGAGTTGAGAGTCAATTGATCAAACGCAAACAAGAAGATGTGTTTCGAGGTTCGAGCACCGAGCTCTACGTCCCCGCCTTCACCGAGAAGGATTTTCAATCCACTAGGAGTACCGAACTCCTCTCTTAACCAATATAACCTCCATCGAGGCAATACAAATGGTCTACCGAAGATCGGAGTATCGAACTCTACCAATACAACCAAATCCACCTCACCGAGAGGGATACAAGCACAATCCACCTCTACCGAAGAGGGATACAAATCCAACACCAACTCTACCTCACCAAGAGGGAGTAAACCACAACCTCAACCTCTACCAAAGAGGGAGCAACCAACAATCCAAATCAACCTCTACCAAAGAGGGATATCCACAAAGAAAGGGGTTTACAACTTGGTGGTTACAAAGACCACAAACTAAATTTTCCCACAAATAAAGATCCTATAGAATAGGATAGATGATATAGCTTAAGTGAAAAACAAGTGTTTTGATCAAAGAAAATCTCTTGAGAAAATACTAAATAGATATAGAATTTTAGACCAAGAAACTAATTCCCAAAAACCTATTTTCTTTGAAATAAACAAAACACTTTAAAACAAATAAGATGGATCTTTTGGCTCTAAAACACTTTTGAAAACCTTGTAAAAACATTTAGGAATAGGATTTTTCAGCCTGTGACGGCAGGCGGTCGACCGCCCGGTCGACCGCCAATGGTCATATTTATGACCGTTGGAAGCCCGCGGTCGACCGGTCGGTCGACCGTCAAAAAACAGAGAGCAAAGCTCTCTGGCCGGTCGACCGCCCGGTCGACCGGCCCAGGAACCTGGCCAACGTGCACAGGTCTGTGCACGTCGGTCGACCGACCCGGTCGACCGACTCTAGGTCCGGTCGATCGGCCCGGTCGACCTCCAGAGCCTGGCAGAAGGCAATCTAGGTCAGAAAACTGGGTTTTAAATAATTCTAATAAATCCCATAAAACTTCTAAAAATCCACAAAAATAGTTTCTAACTTTATATATGATATATAAACATGTGATAAAAATTTCAACACAAATATCAAACATTTTGGACTATTTTTGTGTCTTATAAATTTTATCAAAATCCAAAAACTGTATTTTACCAAACTTGAATTTTTCAATAGGAAATCTAATTTTTCCTAAAACTCATTCAAATACAAAAACATGATACTTAAACACTTTGAAGCATGTTGCATATGGATATAAGTCCAATATACATGAAACATATATATATCCATGTTTTTGACCTTTAATTCCAAAAATATGTTTTGTTAAAATACCAAAACATCAAACTCATGAATAGGCATATCAAAATAAGTTTGTTTAAGATATGAAGCATACATGTATATATAGAACATATCTAATATACATAAACATGAAAACTTGTTTTGATCTATCTATTCATGAAAACCAATATCGGTTAAACAAAAAACCGAAAATCGATAAACAAGAAAACTAAAACAAGTGTGTGTACTGTGAACTTGAGCATATCAACTATCTAGTCTTTACACATGGATCTAAAACACAAACTAAAATAGGATACTGAAGTCTTCTTCTAGAGCACCGTCTCCAAGCCGACTCGATCCAAAACTCCGTGATCCACCGAGCTAGACTCCAATGAGTGCTATGTATGATCTTGTTGCTCGGGCTCTGGAATCACCACGTGAAAAGCTTCAAAACTCCTTTATTGAAGCTAATCACCAACTAACATCTTCGTTAATGATCTGAAACTAAACATCACAAGATTATTAGTAAACATAACTACATGAGTTAATCATCATCAAAACTAGAGTGGAAGGCCTCTGGGCCAACACATATGGCATTGCATATAGCATAGGACAAACATGTGGGTAATTTATCGCTTTGTGTTATCTTCTTGTCTATATTGCACACTTGCACGAATTGGATTTAAGGGCATAACCCAATATAAGATAAAGTAGGGATTTCATCACCCTTTCTTAGCCCAAAAACTACCTCCCCACTCATACAACCCAAGTCCTAATAAAAATTGATAGACGTTGGCCCCTGGGACATCTCGGACTCATTAAGAGATTGACCAAGGGTGAAACTTGTTTTGAATCTTACTCCTATGAAATCGGTATCAAAGGTTAGGGATTAAGAGGTTACGCCTTGAAGATACCGTGGTTTGGCGTAATTAAAACCCGTTGCTTATGCACGGATAACTCCCACTATATTTTACCCCTACCTGGCCGATTAGCTTGTGGTCAGATTCATATAACAACCTCCCCTAGGTAATCGACCAGTTAGGAGTCGTCTAGGTCTAGATCAACCTTAATACAGGCTTGGTTTTGATATTTTCTTTCTTTTTGTTTGTTGTTTAATTTTTCTTTTTTGTTTGTGATTATTTGTGAAATGGAATTCAACAATAACAATTCTTTCAATCCTAATATGAATCCTTATTTCATACTGACCCCATTTGTTTCGGATAATTCCAACCCAGTTTTTCACAATATGAACCAACCAAATACACCGGGTTGGCCTTATCCGAATCAATATAACCCATAGTCTCAATCTTATGACTATAATTTCAAAAATAATTTCAACTCGTCAAAGAGTCAATGGGGATTCATCTCCCCCGAGTCAAATTTTCCACCACCTTATCCACATTTTTCACAATCTCTATTCCCAATTTTGCTTTCTATACTCCTTTTTTAGAACCACCAATTGAAGAAAAATTTGAATTAGAAAAGAGTATAGAAGCCAATCTATAAGAGGCTGAGCGACAACTTCAGAAAATGATGGCCACTCTAATTTCACAGTATTTTCAAGTGTCTTACTCGGTTCTACCTCCTCATAATGAACAATCATCTGCCCTGAAAACAAGTAAGGAACTCTTGCGTGAGTCCGAGCCACAATCTCAAAATATGTAGCACCCTATTCTTGGGATACGTACCCAGATACGTGTCCCCATTTTTTTTGACCGTATTAATTCAGCTTTCTTCCTGTATGTGTTCATGAGTTGTGATTACTTATATTATTGTGTATCGGATCTAGATTCTCAGATCTAGAGTAAGCCCCGACCCGGACCAGGAACCCGATACCAGCCTGTAGCCCGATTTGACCACTCTGCTAGTTTGATTTGATCGATTTCAGTTTCAGACAGTATCTTCTAATATTTTAGATTTTTTATGATTTTCTAGAATTTTCAGAATTATTTTACAAAATCTCCAAAATCGGTGTCGGTCGGCATCGCTGACTGATTCCCAGATTTTTAGTTTTCAAACGGGATTGAATTCTCAAAAATAGCTTTCACATTACTTCTTAAAATTTCATTTTCAATCTAAATAGATTTTTTTGACATTTTTCTAAATTTATCAAAATTTCACCGATTCTGGTGTCGGCTGGTATCGTCAGAAAATTTTAGGATTTTTAGTTTGAAAATTACATTGAATTTCTCAAATCCGATTTCATTGGACATCTTAAAATAATATTTACTATTTTTGAGAATTTTTCGGAACATTTCTGAAACAGTCAAATTTTTGCCCTATTAAAATAATAATATATTTACCGTCCTTTTCCTTTCTTACATTTTTCTTCTCCACTCCTCTACTTTGTACTCCCAGAATATTTTATTAATTTAATTATCTAATAAAATATTTATTTATTATTTTTTCTATTTCTTTTTTCCTTTAATTTTCCCTTTTCCTTTCTTTTTCTTTCTTTTTCTTCTTTTCTTTCTTCTCCCTTACGTTTTCCCCTATACCCTGCAACTCCACCAGCAGTAGCAGCAATTGTAACTCCAGCAGCAGTAGCAGCAAGTGGTAGGGGCCATCCCCCCATCCCTCATCATTCTCTCCCTCTTTTTCTCCCATCTTTAAATTCTTTTCTTTCCTTCCTTCTCCTTCTCCATTATCTTCTATTTCAATCTCCAACTCCAACACCATCACCCAACTCCTCACCACCGCCGCCTTCACCATCACCACCACCGCCCACCGCCGCCCTAGCTGTCGCCGCCGCACCCCCCATCACCCCACCTCCCTTCCACACTTCCATCACCCCCAAATCCCACCTCCTTTCCTCCAATTTCAACATAACACAACACTTCGCCTTCTTCTTCTTCTCTAAAATCTATCACTAATTCCACCCAAATCCTCCTCTCCAACCACCCCACCACCATCTCCTCCTCCACCTCTAACTCCCCACAACCACCAACAACCACCACAACCACCACCACCACCAACAACAACCACCTCCACCACCAACACCAACAAACAACAACCCCAACAACTCCAACTCTACCCCCCAAACCACACCACCCCCAGTCCGTACCGGCCCCCCTCCACCGACGGCGCCGCCCCCAGGCCACCCTCTCCCCACCCTTCCTCCTTTTTCTTTCTTTTCTTCTTTCTTCTTTCTTTCTTTCTTTCTTTTATTTTCTTTCCTTTTTCTTCTTTTCATTTTTAACCTCCTTTAACCCCCTAATTACATCTATATATTTTCCAACATACCCCTCCTTTATTTCCATATTTCTTTCTTTCCTTTTTTTTTCCCCACTTTTTCTTTTCCTTTTTTTCCAACAAACTCTTTCTTTTCTCTCTCTCTAACTAATCCTCTCTCTCCCTTCCTTATTCTCTCAAAAATATATTTATATATATATATATATTCTATTATTATTATATATATATTTATTTGGATTGTTGGATTGCACATGGTGTTCGTGAATATCCCGGATATTACCAGGTATTTCCTCTCGGTATTAGGCGAGTACATTTCATTGACATTTCTTGCTTTATTACCCTAGTTTCATGTCTAATAATTATTATCTAGCTTTTAATATATGATGTCTCTTTATGCAAGTTAGTATATGTTATATAAATAATTATCATGTTTTATAAATAGTTGTCCGCCTTTATTATACCCTGTCGAACCGGTATTAACCGGGTACGTCTAGATCTGCTCCCGCTTTACTCAGCTTCGTATGGCTAATAAATAGATAAATTTATTATTGTTAGAAATAATATTGTGAAATATTTGAAATGGTTATGCCGTTCTCCTGTACCATGTTATGTGACAGGTTGATACCTAGTATTTGATGTTGCGACTCTCACCGATATATTAATTACCTGACCCTGACATGTATATACCAGTACTTGCCATGCTATACTTATTATTTGATATTTGATACCGGTACTTGCTATGCTATGCTTATCACTTGATATCTGACACCAGTACTTATCATGCTTCACTTGACACTTGACATATTGCCACCTGGTACCAATACACTTGACCTGATATTGTGACACCTGACTAGATACTATTACACCGGACACCGTACTTCTTTGCATATTCATGATTATCACTTTTACGGGGACTTGATTATTATACTATTACCAGAAATTTGGTACTCCTGAACTCCTGTATTCCTGAACCCCTGAAAAAAGGGTGACTCCTGATACTATACTCCTGTTGATTCCCGTAATAGGATAACCATGAATATAGGATCACTATAAATACCTTGTGGACATTATCACTTAACAAATTCTAATATTAGACAACTTACACCGGGATGGGGAAAACTGATGAGTACCGATATAGTCTCCATGTTTATGATGGTCTTATAGTGTCGCACGGTCATATACTTGGATTCGACCTGGAGGCCACCAGGTACTTCCGTGGGGTGTACTGGCACCCCTACTCCCTTACCTGTCGGTTGTACCATAAGCCCCTGGGCCTATTCCTGTTCGGGCGTACAATAAGTCCCGGTACCTAGCGGTACGTTACGGCTTAGCACCGGATACTCCTTGACTGTTATCCTGGGCATGTACGGGACACATACCGACGTATACAAATCAGATGAGTCTTAATAATTAATAATAACATGCTCCTGATAACTGACTAGCTATACTCCTGATGCTCACAACTTATACATGTGCTATCTTGTTGGATTATTTGATTGCTTCTATATTATTTCATTATTATGTTATTGTGAAGGTAAAGACAGATTATATAAATTCAGACTACAGTGACATGAGGTGTAGGGTATATATGTGGGGGTTTTCTTATTTGGATTATTCCTTCGATGTACTAATCTCACGGGTCAGTAATGTAGGCTTATATAACTGATTTTCTTATAGTTACTTTACTTACTGTCTCATTTCATGTTCATATATGCTTATATTCATGGTACACCTTTCTTGTACACATGTACCTGATATGCACGCCAGTTGGCTTTGTTATATGTACTCGCGGGTTGCATCTGACAACCCTGAATTTTCATGTCCAGATCCTGGAGTCTGAACCATGGTGATCTTTCTGTAGCTGATCAGAGTGCGCAGCGGATCCTCCTGTGGTGATCAGAGTGAAGCAAAAGCTCGGGCATCGTCGTAGTTCTTCTTCCCAGCTTTTCTCCTGTTTGGCTCTCGAAGTCCCTCTTGCTGCTCGTGTGCATCTCTCAGCTTTTACTATGTATATCCCTTCATGTATTGAACTTTTATATCTTCTGATGATGTAATATTCCTGTAATATTGTCTCGCTCTTTGTGATGACCATGCGCTTGTACTATTTTGTGTTGGAATGTATATTACCACTGTGCTTCCGCCTCTGATTCTTGCATGTACTAATGCTTAGCGTATATATGTGAGGGTATTTTTGACCTGCGTATATACGTCGCAGTGATGTCTCCGTACCCGCGGGATCGGGGCGCCACAGGGTGGTATCAGAGCCTAGGCTCTAACATCCTCAGTACAACCAGTTTGCAGATTAATGATGTATTAAACTGCAGCTGGAGAGCACGAGTCTTGAATATACATTCTAATCGCAAGTGCGGTGTTATCTATTCCTTTCTTGTAATCTTTTCCTTGGATCCTGAAACCCTTCTATCTTTTTCTTTCAGCTTCTTCCCGTCATCCCTTCAACCAACTCAAATATGGAAGGACGGAGAACCCGTAACGGTGCTGGCACTTCTCGTGACAGTTCCAATGGAGATGACGATAACATGATGCGGGTACTTCATGGCATGATGGAGAGTTAGCATCAGCAGACAGAGCTCCTGTGGCGAGCATTATTAACAACATCTAGAGAGCAGAGGCCTGGTAGTGTATCCGATTTCAGGAGACTGCAGCCGGCTATATTTTCGGGTACTGAGAAGCCGTTGGACGCCGAGTAGTGGCTGATTGACATTATAGATCTTCTTAAGGCAGCTCGGATTCCTGATGAGAACTAGGTGGAAGTGGCCAAGATACAACTAAAGGATATAGCCAGAACCTGGTGGTTGGCAGAAGAAGCGAGATTGAAGAGGCCTATTACTTGGGATCAGTTCTCGAGGGGCTTCTACGAGAGGTTCTTCCTTGCAACCGCTCAGAAAGAGATGGAGGAGCAGTTCATTAGGTTGCAGCAGTTGAACCGATCTGTGGTTGAGTACGCTGCTGAATTTCTGAGACTCAATCGATTTGCATCCTACTTGGTGAGCGATGAAGAGAAGCGGGCCAGCAGATTTCAACAGGGGCTGAAGATGGACATCCAGATATTCCTTATCCCTTAGCAGCTTAAGACGTACTCTCAGGTTCTCTCTATTGCCCGTGAGGTAGAGCGGCGACTGGAGAAGAAGGACAAGCACCAGATGCAGAATAAGCCAGTGAAGAGATCCTTTCAGCTGATGGATGAAGAAAACCCAACCAGACCCAGCGATGGCCCGATAGTCAGGCAACCATTCCGACCTCCCCCTTAGCAGGCAATATGCGGTTATTGTCTAAGGCCCAGACACATCCAGAGCAATTGCCGGAGGGCGAACGGGCTGTGTTTGGCATGTGGATCTGGTGATCATTCATTAGGTGTTTGTCCGTTTAAGAGGACGTGGAATGCTACCCCAGCACCTCTAGCACTTCCAGCACCACCGCCAGGAAGGAACCCCGAGCCCGTTGGCGAGAGAGCTCCACTCCATCCCCAGCAGCAAGGAGCAAGAGTTATAGCTGACCGGGGGAAAGGCCAGGCTTACTATTTATTAGCAGGAGAAGCCGAGGCGTCAGTTGTGATAGCGGAAGGACAAGGAGCTCAGTACCCAGATCAGGAGCCCTGATGATGTCACTGTGACTGTTATTCTTCAACCTTTTGTATCCTGATATTATATTCTCCCTTATCTTTTCACATTAGCATCATTGACTGTAATCTCTTCCATGTTCATCTCCCTCCTTATAGAAATTTCGAGGACGAAATTTTGTTAGGTGGGTAGATTGTAGCACCCCATTCCCGAGATACGTACCTAGATACGTGTCTCGATTTTTTTCGACCGTATTAATTCAGCTTTCTTCCTATATGTGTTCGTGAGTTGTGATTACTTATATTATTGTGTATCGGATCTGTATTCTCAGATCTAGAGTAAGCCCTGACCTGGACCAGGAACCCGATACCAGCCTGTAACCTGATTTGACCATTCTGGTAGTCTGATTTGACCAATTTTAGTTTCAGACACTATTTTCTAATATTTTATATTTTTCATGATTTTCTAGAATTTTTCAGAATTATTTTGCAAAATCTCCAAAATCGGTGTCGGTCGGCATCGCTGACTGATTCTCAGATTTTTTTTAGTTTTCAAACGGAATTGAATTTTCAAAAACAGCTTTCATATTATTTCTTAGAATTTTATTTTCTATCTAAATATATTTTTTGAGATTTTTCTAAATTTATCAAAATTTCACTGATTCTGGTGTCGGCCGGTATCGCTGGAAGATTTCAGAATTTTTAATTTAAAAACTATATTGAATTTCTCAAATCCGATTTCACTGAATATCTTAAAATAATATTTACTATTTTTGAGAATTTTTTGGAACGTTTCTGAAACAGTCAAGTTTTTGCCCTATTAAAATAATAATATTATTTACCGTCCTTTTCTTTTCTTACATTTTTCTTCTCCACTCCTCTACTTTGTACCCTATAATATTTTATTAATTTAATTATCTAATAAAATATTTATTTATTATATTTTTCTATTTCTTTTTTCCTTTAATTTTTCCCTTTTCCTTTCTTTTTCTTTCATTTTCTTCTTTTCTTTCTTCTCCCTTACGTTTTCCCCCATACCCTGCAACTCCACAAGCAGCAGCAGTAGCTATAACTCCAGTGGTAGCAGCAGCAAGTGGGGGGGGGGGCATCCCCCCATCCATCCCTAATCATTCTCTCCCTCTCTTTCTCCCTAATTTAAATTCCTTTCTTTCCTTCCTTCTCCTTCTCTATTATCTTCTATTTCAATCTCCAACTCCAACACAATCACCCAACTCCTCACCACCGCCACCTCCATCATTACCACCACCACCCGCCGCCATCCTAGCCGCCACCGCCGCACCCCCATCACCCCACCTCCCTTCCACACTTCCATCACCCCCAAATCCCACCTCCTTTCCCCCAATTCAAAATAATCCAACACTTCACCTTTTTCTTCTTCTTCAAAATTCACCACCAATTCCACCCAAATCCTCCACTCCAACCACCCCACCACCATCTCCTCCTCTAACTCTCCACAACCACCAACAACCACCACAACCATCACCATCACCATCACCAACAACAACCACCTCCACCACCAACACCAACAAACAACAACCCCAACAACTCCAACTCCACCCCCCCAAACCACCACCCCCGGTCCGGCGCCGGCGGCGTGGCTGGCCGCCGGCCAACGGCCTGGGGCCGCCCTCTCCCCACCCTTCCTCCTTTTCTTTCTTTTCTTCTTTCTTCTTTCTTTCTTTCTTTCTTTTATTTTCTTTCCTTTTTCTTCTTTCCATTTTTACCCTCCTCTTTAACCCCGTAATTACATCTACATATTTTCCAACATACCCCTCCTTTATTTCCTTATTTCTTTCTTTCCTTTTTTTCACTTTTTCTTTTCCTTTTTTTTCCAACAAAACTTTCTTTTTTTTTTCTCTCTCTCTCAACTAATCCTCTCTTTCTCCTTCCTTATTCTCTCAAATATATATATATATATATATATATATATATATATATATATATATATATTCTATTACTATTATATATATATTTATTTGGATTGTTCGCTTGCACGTGGTGTTCGTGGATATCCCGGATATTACCCGGTATTTCGTCCCGGTATTAGGCGAGTACATTTCATTGACATTTCTTACTTTATTACCCTTGTTTCATGTCTAATAATTATTATCTGGCTTTTAATATATGATGTCTCTTTATGCAAGTTAGTATATATTATATAGATAATTATCATGTTTTAAAAATTGCTGCCGGCCTTTATTATACCTTGTCGAACCGGTATTATACTGGGTACGTCTAGATCTGCTCCCGCTTTACTCGGCTTCGCGTGGCTAATAAATAGATAAATTTATTATTGTTAGAAATAATGTTGTGAAATGTTTGAAATGATTATACCGTTCTCCTGTATCATGTTACGTGACCGGTTGATACCTAGTATTTGATGTTGCGACTCTCACTGATATATTAGTTACCTGACCCTGATATGTATATATCGGTACTTGCCATGCTATACTTATTATTTGATATCTGATACCAGTACTTGCCATTCTATGCTTATCACTTGATATCTGACACCGGTACTTGTCATGCTTCACTTGACACTTGACATACTGTCACATGGTACCAATACACTTGACCTGATATTGTGACACCTGACTGAATACTATTACACCGGACACCGTACTTCTTTGCATATTTATGATTATCACTTTTACGAGGATTTGATTATTATACTATTACCAGACATTTGGTACTCCTGTACTCCTGAACTCCTGTATTCCTGAACCCCTGAGAAAGGGTGACTCATGATATTATACTCATGTTGATCCCCGTAATAGGATAACCATGAATATAGGATTACTATAAACACCTTATGGACATTATCACTGGACAAATTCTAATATTAGACAACTTACACCGGGATGGGGGAAACTGATGAGTACCGATATAGGCTCTATGTTTATGATGGTCTTATAGTGTCGCGCGGCCATATACTTGGATTCGACCTGGAGGCCACCAGGCGCTTCCGTGGGGTGTACTCGCACCCCTACTCTCTTGCCTGCCGGTTGTACCATAAGCCCCTGGGCCTATTCCTGTGAGAGCGGTGACATCCTATTCCTGTTTGGGCGTACAATAAGTCCTAGTACCTAGCGGTACGTTCCAGCTCAGCACCGGATAGTCCTTGACCGTTGTTACGGGCATGCACGGGACCCATTCTAAGCATGGTTCGTCGATCTCCATCAGTTTCTAATAACTTACTCTTTGACCTGTATGCTGAGATATGTGGGATGGGACACATACCGACGTACAAAATCAGATGAGTCTTAATAATTAATAATAACATGCTCCTGATAACTGACTAATTATACTCCTGATGCTCACCACTTATACATGTGCTATCTTGTTTGATTATTTGATTGCTTCGATACTGTTTCATTATTATGTTATTGTGAAGGTAAAGTCAGATTATATAAACTCAGACTACAGTGACGTGAGGTATAGGGTATATATATGAGGGTTTTCTTGTTTGGATTATTCATTCGACGTACTAATCTCACGGATCGGTAATATGGACTTATATAACTGATTTTCTTGTAGTTACTTTACTTACTGTCTCATTTCATGTTCATATATGCTTATATTCATGATACACCTTTCTTGTACACATGTACCTGATATGAACGCCACTTGGCTTTATTATATGTACTCGAGGGTTGCATCTGACAACCCTGAATTCTCATGTCCAGATCCTAGAGTCTGGACCATGGTGATCTTTCTGTAGCTGATCAGAGTGCGCCGTGGATCCTCCCGTGGTGATCAGAGTGCAGCAGAAGCTCGGGCATCGCCGTAGTTCTTCCTCCCAACTTTTCTCCTGTTTGGCTCTCAAAGTCCCTCTTGCTACTTGTGAGCATCTCTCAGCTTTTACTATGTACATCCCTTCATATATTGTACTTTTATATCTTCTGGTGATGTAACATTCCTGTAATATTGTATCATTCTCTGTGATGACCATGTACTTGTACTATTTTCTGTTGGAATGTATATTACCACTGTGCTTCCGCCTCTGATTCTTGCCTGTACTAATACTTAGCGTATATACGTGAGGGTATTTCTGACATGCGTATATATGTTGCAGTGACATCTCCGTACCCGCGGGATCGAGGCGCCACAAAATATTTTGGACTCGCGTTCTTCATAAAATTTTCAAAATCAAGATCCCTACACTCCTTTTCTAGAACAACTACTTGAAGATACATCACATCTAGAAAAGAGTATAGAAATCTTGCAAGAGTCCGCGCTACAATTTCAAAAATCTTCTACACAGTCTATCAATAGATTAGAACAACAATTAAGTCAATTGGTCAACATTTATAGGAATGAGGAAGCTCTTTCTTATCAACCTTTGGCCAATTCATATATCTCTTACTCTATTGATTTGAATCAGGACTCTTGTTGTTTTGAAAATCAAGATTCAATTTCAGAACACCCATCTGAACTTGTCCAAACTTCAATTGTAGAAAATCCCATTGACATTTTGACAAGTTGTCCTTTTCCTGAGATTGAACTTGAGCATGAATATGATCTTGAATCTTAACTTGGTAATTCAATTTCACTGCCTGATTCCACAATGACTGAGGTGTTTTTACCTGATTTCAGGTTTTTTTCCCAAGTCAACATTGGATCCTGTGCCAATCTATTGTGAAATTGAATCACCAATCATTTATGATCATCATATTGAACTTGACCAATTTCATACTTTTGAAAGTCCCATTGACAAATTGACAAGTTTTCCTTTTAAAGAAATTGAACTTAGACAAGAATTTGACTTTGATTCTCAAATTTGTGATCCAGTTCAAATTCCTGAATCAATATTGACTGTTGTTTTGTTACCCAACTTGAGCAACATTTTAGAGTCAGTTTTGGTTCCCAAACCTATTGTTCTTGAACTTGAATCACCTATCATAGAAAGTCACATTCCATTGTGGGGAAATAAATGTGGAAAAAGATTTCAATTTCTTGATTTGCACCCGATTCCTCAACCAATTTGGACTCCTGAGCCTTTACTTGACTTAAGTGAAATTCCTGAGTCGATATTAGTTAATGTACTTCCTGAGTCCAAATCAATCATTCCATCTTTTTATACTCCATTTTGGAACAAAGGTGTTGATAGAATTGACTCTGAAATTATTTTGAAAATTTGAAAATTAGATGAGATAAAATTCATAATAAAAATCATAAATATATACATCATTTTAGTGGTTGTATTATAGAGGTCTCTGGTGGGTTCCTCCAGACTCCACCAAATTAGATTGGGTCGCATTTTGTGGACCAATCCGATCACCACCGGAACCACCCCTTTGAGATAATTTTTCCTTCCCTCTCTACTTGTTTCATACATATATATATTCACGATGCATTGAGATGCATGGGATAAGTATGGGGAAGGGTTTATTAACATAAAGTTTTTAGATTTTCTTTCTTTTACACTTCTTTTAGGATATTCTTAGAATTTTCCTTTGTATAGGATTTTTTCCTTTCTTTAAAAAAATTAAAAAAAACTTTTTGAAACAAGAGACAAAGTTTTGATCTATTTTTAAGAAAATTAAGATGATCTTAAAATTAAGAAAACCTTAATTATGACATTTTAAACCTAGTCGAAATAATGGATCTTGTTTAAGATTATAGGCTAAGTAAGATAAATTGAAGAGATAATTTAAATTTGAATTTTTTGCCTTAGATAGTATGCACTTCACAGTTACACATTTTTGGGATGGAAACAAAGACATAAAATGCCATAAAACAAAAATAAATAAAAAGAAAAAAATCACTTATTAAGCTGGATAATTATGCCTCAAGAAGCATGATTATTCACGCCAACGGGGGTCAAAAGAAATAAATAATTCTCCTTAGTTTTGTGGCCTTGTTTACTTGAGTCCTTAAACCCGAGGGATGTTTTCTCATCTGGTGCCCTAGGACCGTCTGATTTGGGGGTCATTGGTTAAAGGCTCACTACCTGGATAAACTAGAAAGCCTAATGAAGCTAAGGGAAGGGAAAAAGAAAAAAAGAAAAAATATATATATAAATATAAATAAATGGCTTGATGGTTAGAGTTGAAGTCCCAGAAATCTTTACTATCACAAAGCGCATATTATCTAGGTTTTATGAAAGATAAAATATTCAACCTAATTTTGAATTCTTATTTTAATTCAAAACAAGATCTTGCATATGGACTAAATTTAAGAAAGAATAATTTTTTGTGGACTTATGACCTTAGATTACTTATATTTTTGCAAAAAATATTTCATAAACTTGTCTCTCTTTCAAAATGTGTTTTCAAAATACTAACATTTGTCTTTTTTCTTTATGGATTTTATGGGTATAATCTGCTAAAAACCCTCAGGAGACAACACTCCTCCTCTAGAGGTAACTTAGAGGTTTAACGGCTTGTTGCACACGCTCAGTGCAATCATGTCACCTGCAAAAGTGGTGTAATAACATTTATAGTATAGTTTTTCTTTTCTTGTTTTGCTCGGGACGAGCAAAAGATAAGTGTGGGGGTATGATTAGTCTACAAATTCTGCATTATTATATCGCATTCCCTACCAATTTATGAATAAAATGTTTGTCTAAGCCGTGTTTTGGTCTCTCTTGCAGATAATCATGACAAGGAGGGAAAATGGGTAATAAGAGCTTAATTAAACCCATTTTTGGCTAATTAAATTCACAATTCTTGGAGGCCAAGCAAGGGAACTTCTAGATGATACATTGAACCTCGACCTTTGCTCACGTCAGACGAAGATCCGGACGAATATACCCAAAACTGAGTATACCAAGAAGGTTCTACAAGTGACAGGGATATCTCGCCAAAAACCAGGGACCTAAGTCCCTGGTATTGCCGCGAAAACGCGGCAATGGCCGCGTTTCCGCGGTAGTTTGGTGGAGCCACGCGTCGATCTTCGACGCGTGGCCCCATCTCGTCTTCTAAAAACCCGGAAGCCTACATATAGCCCTGTAGAGGCCCAGAACGTAAGCAGATTTGAATTTTAGGCTAGGTTTTCTCTCTTTTGTTGTAGGTTAGGATTTTCTTTCTCTTTTATTTTGTATTTTTATTTAGTTTTTAGATCTTGTATAGGGCTGAGTTGATTCAGAGAGAGATATTGATGTAATAGATGGTGACAATCTATGTAAGGTGTCTTCTTTCTTCTCCAATGTAATCTTCTCCATCTTCTACATGATGCTTAACTAATTTTTTCTTCTCATGGTAATCTAACTACTAACCACTAACCATCTAACCACTTACTTGATAATTCACATGAATCTAATAGCCTCTACAAGACCTTGCTCTTGCAAGAGCCATTGATGGCTCATGATGATGGATTCTAACATTCTAATATTTCTAACACTTAACCCACTAACTTGCTAATTTGCAATGTCTTCTTTATTTTATGCTCACCTCTAATCGGTTTTGATGATTTAATAGTAGCTTGCAACTTGTTATGTGGTATGGATGTATTATTTGAATGTAAAAGAACACTCTTATAGGCCATGCTCTGTATTGTCTCTTGAAGCCAAGGATTAGTGATGACTAAGGATCCACGTGAGGCAACTATCACTAAAAGGTTGGCATAGTTAGTGGAGCATTTAGTAGTTAGTAGCCATGAGTTTTCTTTCATAGTTTTCATCATTATTTTTATCTTGTTTTAAAAATAATTTTCAAAAACTTTTTATCATTTTCCTATCAATGTCTTAACCACTTTCTTAATTCACCTTTGTATCATCTTTTTTTCTATTTTGTTTTCCAAACCACTTCTCTTTCATTTTTACATCGCCATTTTATCGCCTTCTCCATCTTTCACTTCAACATTTCTTTTCTTTTATTTCTTTTTCATTCTTTAAACAAAGAAGAACTGTTAACAACTGATGTGAATAAAAACTGTTAATGCTTCTATCACCTCCCGTCCCTGTGGATTCGACCCGTTGAGCCAATGCTATAACGGAAGTATCGAGGGAACATTAGCACATACGAGCTTTTCATTGATTTCATAAAACACACATTTTCGAGTGCTAGTTTTACCCTGATCAATTGCCTATGGTTTGATAACTTCTCCATTTGAAAATTTCATTTCTAACTAGATCCATACATGTGTAGGATTAGCTAGCTCATTTCTTTTGTGGTAATATGCTTTAGTTGTGAATACATGTTAATTTTTTGTTTTTATGGCTTGCCTATATTTGAGCTAGTTCGTTAACATTGTTTTAGTTTTTTACTAACCCATGATTTGCTTGCCCATGTCTATAGTATTTTTCCATGCTCACTTGGTTGATAGATATATTTGCATGTATGTGTACATAGATTAATTTATTTGCTCATATACATGTATATATTCTCTAAATTTCTATCTTGTGGTTGGGTATTGTATTTAAATCATATTTAAGCAATAAATCAAGATAATAATTACGCGTCTCAACTCTTATCTAGAGGAAGACGAGGAGAAATTCAAACCCGTTAAGGGTATTCGACTTCAATATTTTGTTTTTAATAGCTTAATATATGATTTAATTATTGAAAAATATATTGTTAATAAAATAATAATAAAATTTAAAAAATATGTTTTGATATCATTCTCATGTGTTTTTCATGCGTATAAGATATTTGGTGTCATTTCTCTATTTTTATGTATAAAAATATCCATCTTAAAATATGTTCAAAACCTTAAAATCCTATTTTTTAGAACTGTTTTTAGGGTTGTCCCAGTCGACCGACCGGTCGATCGAGTTGACCTGGAATAAGTCCGGTCGACCGGGCGGTCGATCGAGAAAACCTGTAATACAAAAAAAATATTTTGGCCTAAAGTCGGTTGACCGATCGGTCGACCGACTATAACCGAGTTGCTCTCGGTTAAACCCCAGTCGATCGGGCGGTCGACCGTGAGTCAGGTCGTTGTGTTTTGCCTGTTTTTTAAAAACCCTAAATCCCAATTTCTTTCTCGCATTTCTCATCTCCACCATCTCTCTCTTCCTCCTCCCTTTTTATCTTCATTCTCTTCCCTCTAATCCTCCCAAATCACCTTAAATCTCAAATTAAACCTCAAAATTAGTTGGATCTCTCCTCAAAATTTCAGATCTATTTAATTTCAATGAGAATTTTGGGTTCTTTAAGGTATGATCCCTAATCTCTCAAAATCTTCTCTATTTCATAATTTTTTTCTAGAAATCTGTCTATATTTCGTGCCAAACTCTTATTTATCATCTTCATATCTTTACCATGTCAAAAAGAGCTAGATCTGAGAAGGGTAAACAACCCGAACTATCTTCTGGCCCTTTTGTTTCTCACAATGCTTCTCATAGATTTTCAGTGCTTCATAATAAGCATGTTATTTCTGGTAGAACTGTTGTGCTCGCTGATTTGGGCACCTGAATCTAGCAAGCATTTTGAATACAAGCTCCCTTGAATTCTAGTCTCCATTAAGGAACCCGTTTACCCTAAGCTTGTGCACTATTTTTATTCTAATCTGACTTTTCAAAACAATCACGTCAGATTTAGGGTTCTGGGTAAGGACTTAACATTTCTCTAGACCGATTTGCCCATCTGCTACACCTCTACTATGAGGTGTAGATATTTATAATGTTGATATCCGTGATTTTGAATATCCTGACGGTGAATCTGCCCTCACCGCATCTCTTCTGCTCCGCT
The DNA here is from genome assembly GCA_038442645.1 of Agave tequilana. Lineage (NCBI taxonomy): Eukaryota > Viridiplantae > Streptophyta > Magnoliopsida > Asparagales > Asparagaceae > Agave > Agave tequilana. The sequence continues at coordinate 140,647 of JAVJIF010009638.1, read as the reverse complement.
TTAGTTAGGAATAAGGAGGTGAAGTATTATATACTTACCACCCAAGTTCTAACCAAAATTGTGTTCTATACTCTCCAGCCAAAATCTGGAGAATATAGTCATGCACGGGGTTCTGCTCCCTTCTTGATCTATTGCCTTCTGAAAGGCATTAGAGTTAACGTTCCCAAATGCATCATCGATTTCCTGGTCTCTGAGCACCTCCTGATCACAAACCAGCACTTACGATTTGGGATGCTCATCACTCGACACCTCAATCAACTAAAATTTAATCTTTATGCTGAACGGTCCATCGAACTGTCAGTTGATATCAACAACACTCTCCTGAAGAGAATGCGTACTAGGGAGCGTGCTTCTGCTTCTCATCCCCGCCTATCATTCCTGTTGTTACCCCTGGATTCTCTTCAGCCTCTTCAACCTCTATTGATTCATACTCGGCTTTCTCTGCTCAGCTTCGAGAGCATGATATGAAGATGACCATAAATTTTCAGAGGATGGAACACAAAGTTAAGAATGACCTGCAGTACATCTACGCTTTTATTCGCTATCTCCAGACATGCGTCGATGAGACCTACAGTAGGAATGCTTGGCCTGTTCCACTTCTGAGAGGCCACGCACAACCCCTTCCAGAATTGGGTCCTCCGTTTGACACCTGGGTATCTCCTCTAGCTTCTTCCGAGGCACCAACTCCTCCTGAAGATCCCGACTTTTAAGAAGATTGACCACTTTTTTGTTGATGACAAAAAGAGGGAGAGAGATTTTGTGGAGTTATCTTGGGAATTATTATTTTCATGTCTTTATTTATGTACTTTTTTATTGGACATGTAGTATTTGGTGGATATGTGTTTTTACCTTGTAGTACTTATTTCGTGGTATGGAACTTGTTTTGAGATTGACATGAACCTCTGTATGGACAAATTTATTTTATAATATCATTATTGTCTTTGGGAAGTTATGTATCTCTTTCTCTTTTGTTGATATTTGGCACATTTCGTCTGTGTGTGGTATGTGGTGTGTGTGTTCTTGTGTATCCTTTGTAAACTAACCATTTTACCACTTGCTTTGAAGGTTGGAGGATGTTGGTTGGTTGGAGAAAATCGTTTGTGCATATACCTTTGTAATTTTATATTTGTGGTATGCATAGATAGGTTGCATAGAGCTTGATTGATATATCTTATTCATATGCTTTTATTGATGCATGTTACCAATATGTCATATTTTGATATATGCATGTGTTTAGGGGGAGCTTCGCTTGAAGTCTCTTTCCAAATTATTTGTGATAACTCTATGTGTTTTGTCATCATCAAAAAGGGGGAGATTGTTGGCCCAAATGCTATTAGCCCTAGTTTTGATGATAACAAAACATATGTAGTTATGTTTTTAATAATCTTGTTTAATAAAGTTTTAGGTTAACTCTTTGTTGTATTTCGGCTCCATCACAAGACTCATACTTTTGAAAGCCAAGAAGATGTGATCTCATAGCCTAAGCACATAGAAGAGCTTAAGGATCAAGTATACAAGAGAAGACTATATCAAGATTTGTATTTTATTTTTTGCATTTTAGATATGATTTATAGTCGTTTGTTAAAACTAAGATAATATAGGTTGATAGCTTTTGGGATTGACATACACGTCTTTCATACTCCAAAGTTTTTTTGAAAAGAGTTCAAAACATTCCCTTTATCGTTTTCAAAGTCAAGTTTCGGAAAAATGAGTTTTGGAAAAATCGGTTTTTGATTTAGAAAAGGTTTTTTGTAAAATATAGTTCTAACCTTGTTTTGTGTTGATCCATGATCACACACTGGTTCTATCAAGTCCCTAAAACTCTATTTTGTATTTGAAAACAAAGTTTATTTTTGTCGGAAAAATTTCGACTTCAAACAGATTTTCAATATGTGCCTTGGGCCTAAGTCGGTCGATCGACCGGTCGACCATAGGCAGAGCAAATTTGCTCTGTTGGTCGATCAAGCGGTCGACTGACATGTGCATTTGTGCACTTCGGTCGACCGAGCGGTCCACAGACTGCAAGAGCTTTGTTCACGGTTGGGTCCGGTCGACGACAGAGAACTTTGCTTTCTGGTTGGGAACAACGGTCGACTGATCGGTCGACAGCTATCCCCAACGGTCAAAAATTCGACCGTTGGCGGTTGACCGGTTGGTCGACCGACAAAAGGATTTTCTTCTGGTTTTTTTTTTCCAACGGCTATATTCTAACTTGTCTTTTTTTGGGTCTTTTCCCAACGACTCTTTTGGGTTTTGTACTCATGTTTTCATCCCCTATAAATAGTGGGATTGTGAAAAAACCTTCTAACAAGATTTTGAAAGTTTAGATCAAGTTTTTACAAGTTTACATTAAGATTTAGCTTTTTCTTAAAAGATTTTCTTTTGAGACAAAATTTCATATTCTTGATTTTTATCTTGAGCCTACCCTTTACATTTTTACAAGCTATTTCCACCACATAATCCCAAAGAGTTTCACTTTCTCATCTTGGTTATAGGATTGTGCTTGTGAGCTATTTGTGATCAAGTGAAGGTCACTGATTTTCTTCTATTGTGAAGTTGTGGATGTTGCGGTCTCAAGTGAGCTAGTGAGCTCTATGTTGGTGTTGCAGCACCACGAGAGAGGAGTTGTGAGTCTATTGAGTTCTAATGAGAACTTGTAACGGTTGACGATCTAGTGAGATCGATCATAGTGAAAATTCTTCATAGTGTTAAAGTCGGGGACGTAGAGCAATGACTCGAACTTCGGAACATATCATCATGTTTGTGATTGCTTACTCTTTCTCTCTTAGCTCTACTCTCTTTTTACTCACTTGCATATTTATATTGTTCACTTTTTTGTAAGTATTCTTTGTGTTTTGATTGGTATTTGCTAGATTGTTAGTAAGTATATTTTAATTCCGCATTATTTGTCATTTAGTATAGCCATCACCTATTCACCCCCGGAGGGGCGCGGGGGAGGCCGGTTGGTGGGGAGACGGAGAGGCGCCGCGGGTTTGATTGCGGAGGAGGGGTGGCTGGAGAAGAGGATAGGGGAGCCGAAGGAGAGAGGAAAGGAAGAAAGAAGAAGAGATTTTTTTAGATATTTCACCACGAGTGAAGTGAAAAAAAAAAATTAATGGTACCTTGTAATTTTTTGGGAGCCTTTCTCAATTTTTTGGGTGGCAATGTCCGTTCTCATCCATTGGGCGCACATAGAAACAAAAAATACTATCCGACCCAATTACCCCTCGCCTCCGAATCCCATGGCGAACGTCAGCCCACATTCGACACAGGGGAGAGGCTATAAATATCCACAGAAAATCCTCTCACTAAAAATTTATCGTATCGCCGTGACCCACTTCCTCTCCGCATCTTCTCCCTCCTCTTATTCCCCCGAACCGCTTTTTTCTCTACTCGAAGCACCGCGAAACCCTAGAAATCCTCGTCGGTCCCCTCACAATCTCCGATCAAGATCCCTCGTAGGGTTTCCGAGTTCATGCGACGGCCCGCGGACGATTAGAATGATCTTCTCCAAGCTCGGCCGCTCTCTCTCGCGATCCACCCGCTCCAGATTCCAAATCGTGAGCTTTCTTCGAATTTTCTGCGTTTTGTTACGTCTTTGTGTTCCTCAATTGGTGATTTGTGCCTCAGGGAGCTGTTTTGGGTGGGTACGGTGCGAGATCGAGCGAACTAGTTGGGCACACGACGCGATTCGGGAGCGGCAGCGGTGAGCTAGGGTTTTTGAAGGGGTATTTGACTTCGGTTGGCGCGAACAAGGGTGTTGGCGCAAGGAGCCCCATTGAGAATTGGAGATTGTTGCTTGCGAACCCTGGGTTCAGGCGATTGTTTTCGAGTGAATCACCGAATGGGAAGAGTAAGCTGAGGATTAAAAAAGATTGGATCTTTGAGCGGTTGGTTGTTAGATTTGTTCTGGTGGTGATGATTTTTCTTGTTGGATTTGATTTTTTTTGTTTGCAGATTATGAGAACTACTATCCAAAGGATAAGAAGGAAATACCAAAAGGGAACGATAATCAGAAATCTGAATCAAAAGGTACATTTATTTTTCTGGTTGGACCACCCCTCTTTAGGTCATTGTTTAATGTTGTTAATTCATTTTGCAATGCATACTTAAGATTAGGAAAGTTATCATATAAATTATAACGCAGATCAGCCTAATACTTACTAATTTCCAACAAGATAGAAAAATGTTGTGATTCATTTTGATTTGAGTGTCGACTGAGTGTTATCTATTTGGTAGTTGCACGAAGATAAAGTTATTTTCAATAAGATAAAGTGATCTAGGACCTGATCAAGGCAATGACATGAGTCATCAAAACATTTACGCCTTCATCATTTATTCTCGGGACGTTTCCAAACTTAAAACTTAAAAGTTATGTTTATTATATGAATCAATTGAAGAATATGCAAGAAAGCAGGAACTTAATGTAGAGAAAACAAAATCTGAGTGAAAACTGATTATTGAACAATTGAACCAGATTGAAAAGCTAGAAAGGTCGAGGTGATCTGCACATGATCATTAGCATGAGATAATGACAACTTGTTTCTGCTGCTTCAAAAGTAGATCGTATAACATAGCCATTGTACCTGTGGTATTATCATTTTTTTTAAGAGGACAGAATCTGTATGAACAAGGGTGCAGAGCTTGGGGCTGTTTACAGACTTCCCTTCTCGACATGCATCCATTTGCATAGCATGCAATAGCTTGCTGTCTGAAAAAATGGAGGAAGCATGCATTGCAATAAAAGCATGGAAGGTTGTGAAAGTGTACTTATATGCAGATTATCTGACAGATGACAGATTCTGTTGTGGTTTTGGATCTGTCCCCAAGTATTAACACTCACACAGGAAAAAACGGTCGAGGAGTGAGACTATGCACCACTCCCCGCCTGTGCGTATAACAAACACTCAAGAAATTGGTGCATGTATGCAACACAAAAGATTCTGTTGTGAATTGGGTTCTGTCCCAAGGCATTAACATTCACGAAGCAAAAAGGATCGAGGAGTGAGACTATGCACCTATCCTTGCCTATGCACACATGTGATAATCAAAATATTGATGCAATGGATGTTGATCATAAGGATTCATTTGCCTATGCACACATGTGATAATCAAAATATTGATGCAATGGATGTTGATCATAAGGATTCATCAGCAGAGCTGGTAGAGATAATGGATACATCATATGTCATGACTGCTTTGCTGTTATCTGATTTAATATGCACCAAATGAGCTTTCCATAGGAATTCTCCCAGCTTGCTTCCAGGTAATAACCTTCTCACTGTCCGCAAAGTAATATCACTAGATACTTGCATCAAATGGGGGATCTGTTATGTAGCCTAGGGCGTGTTTTTTCATGAAACTCATGGAACCAATTTTGTGCTTTTTGAAAATTTGTTGATGACCTTGGGGTTGAAATCTGAAAGTTTTTTTTATCCTTCAAATGAAGGAAACTAAAACTTTGTTCCCTCTCATTTTTATTGGAAATTATGAAACTTGAAACTTGTTCAAAATCTAACATCATGAGACCCAAAGCAAGCTACCAAAGACCGAAACTCTAATTCAAACCTGAGTTTTTCAAGGTTTACCTTGTGTAGCCTTCTTCAGCTGATTGTTTTGAATGGCATGGTATTCATGTAATGTCAATGACTCAGTTATATCCATTTGACACTCTCTGTCCCCATGCTGGTTACTTACATATATTAGTATCTTACTTTTAGACCAGTTAACTAAGTATATAGGAGTATTTTTTTCCTTTTTGGGAAGAAGGGGTGTTTCGTTACCCACAGTTTTGAAACAGCAGTTGTCATCTCTTTGAATTTCCCCTCTGGCTTATTCTTGGTAAATATATCAACGGTAGATAATGTTATCTTTTTTGTAAAAATATGTAGGAGCTAGGAGGCTTGGATGCATAATGAGGCAAGCAAAGCAGAATACATGTCATGTAAAAATTTTCTATAATGGTTTTACTAATGCCAATCAAGTGTTAAAATCGGTCAACTTCACTTTTGATAAATTTCACCCGAAAGGTGATGATGGAGCAAAACATAGTTAAATTTTGGCAATCATCAAAACTTGTTAAAGCTAGGATCTAGCAGATTTGGTTTGAAAGCCGAAATGTTAGTCTCATTTTTGTGCGAGAACACTTGAATTAAACATTATGTAATGCGCGGATACTCACACACATCACACAGATGCGCACACCCATGCACTTGTCAAGTCCCAGCATTTATATTCTTGTTAAATTTCTCTAGTGAATTGTGTTATATTACTGGAATTTGAGACGTTCAAAATTTCAATTTCTTATATGTTGTTTAACTCAAGATTTTTTCTTTCTTCAGAGGATTCAAGTGCAGATGATCAGGAGAATTTCATGAAGCAGTTGTACAATTATATTACTCCCTTGCTTTTTATTGGATTGCTGCTTTCATCATTTTCTTTTGGTTCCGACAAAAGAGAGGTTAGAGATAATTTTAACTACTGAGATGCAATTTTGTGTCCTATTCTACTGCTTGAGTTTCTTCCTCTGAAGTACAGGAAATTTTATTTTCTGTTATCAATTAGTTCGTGCTTATTTTTTGGGAACTAGCCAAAGCAAACATCTAAGCTGAGTCCTGGAGGAAAAAGGTTATTATAAATCAATTAGCTTGGGAGGATATCAGTCAAACACATTGGGTAATGGGTTTTTTGGGATATGAAAAAAACTTTAAACAGGTTGATTTTGGTTCTTCAGGAGGTTTAAACTGAAGGACTTGAAAACTTTCACCGGTTTTTTTAAATTTTTTTTATGTATGACACCATTACGGATGTGGAGCATCGTAAATGTTAAAATCACACACACTTCCACTCATACACAGAGTTGAGTCTGTAATATTGAATCACACAATTGCACTAATATACATAGAGTTGAGTTGAGCTAATTTTAAAAATATTTGGGATCTCAATCCTTTCAGCCCCATGGGAAATATTATTCTTCTCAAATGATGGGAAATTATAGCAACATTGGTTACTCATTACCCAAAGTTTCAATGGCGATGCAATGTCAGTTTTTTTAATGATAGAAATTATAGCAACATTGTTTACACACAGTTTCAACGGCGGTTTGCTATTTGAATGAGCCAGCAATAGGTCTAATTCATAGACTAGTTAAGGCTGTCAGATTGCTGGCAACTGTAACTGATTAGTTATGGTGAATGAGCCAGCAATATACCGTGTTCTTTTATCTGCTCATATCAGAGCTGAACTCTTGTTAACTGTGATGCTTGATTGGCCTCCCATTCCATGTCTCTTTTGTCAAACTTTCATTTTAAACCTCTTCCACCTGTCATTGTTATTAGGAACATCTCTGCATCCCAAGAAGTCAATAGTCTGGTCTATTGTAAGGGTTAGTACTTGTTTCCTCAATTTTGCTTATAACTGAACTCTCATAATTTAGCTAGGCTATGAAGCACGGACATGGACATAGGTGTCGGACACGGACACGGACACGGGACACAGCAAAATCCAAAAAAAAGGATACGGGGACATGGCACAGAATATTTTATTATTATTTAAAAATAAATTTATAAAATCTCAATCAATTGATCAACAAACTAAAATACTAATTCACACGTGCACAAAGTCACAAACTATAAAATATCATAAGTTTATAATAATATTACAAGTAAAGAATAAAAGTTCACAAGTTATTAATTAACATCACAAGTTCAAAACAAAATTACAACCACCGTCATATGTCTCAAGATGAAGTCGAAGGTAGTCCAATGACTTCTCCATTATCTCATTCTCCATCATCCGCAACAATACGGCCTCCATAGTGGGTTCATCAAGAGAAAAAGCAGCGAAATCTAAAACACCGGCACCTTGAAATGAGTTAAAGCCATCTATGTCAATATCTCACATCTTTGTTTCCTCTTCATTATTCTGCTGAATTCTGAGAAAACAAGCGGAGATTGTTATACACATACACTAGAATTTTCGCCCGTACTGGGATTAATTTGTTCCTCTTTAAGGAGTGAATAAAGGAGAATGTACTCCAATACAACAAGAGGAAGAATATGGTTGTCCTAAAAGTTTTAAGGCCAACACTTGTAAATTCGGAGTTGATGAACCATAAAGAACCCATCAACACTTTGGATCTACAAATCCTCTAACACGAAGAGAATCTGGATCGACAAAAGTACTCAAAATACCCTAAAATCTAGCATACTCCATGCTCACCACCCGTCTTTCTTCGGGGTTGGGATAATATCTCTTCAAACACTTGCTTTTTTCGGAAGAGATCTCTTCATCTTGATGGGGAGCTTGTCGACTTACATTCTCATTATGCCAAACATCATGATAATACCTATTAACATGAAAAATAACCGTATTAAAGAATAACCACATTAAAGATAATGAATTATAACATAAACTTAGATATTATCTTGGATTTAAAAGTGTGCCAAACATTGAAGTGGTGTTACTCTTTTTCCATCAATCATCCAATATTTGATGCACAACATCATAAAAATGTGATTGCTCATTTCCCCTTTTTTCATGACGATAAATAGCACTTTTAACTTTCTCGATTGTTATATCCCACATGTCATATACCAAATGAAGAGATGGCTTATCGGTGTCGGTGACCTTTATCATGTCATAAATTGGCTCGGAGAAGGCAATGATGTAGTTGATCTTGTTCCACCACAAATCATTTAGGACTTTCTCTTTAACAAGTTGTGCTTGTCCCACATCATCATCATCCCTATACATGTTCCATCGATCATCAAGGATCAAATCTTGGAGGTTTCTTTTGATGACTTTAAACCTCTTCAACATGATAATCCGAGAAGCAAATCTAGTTTCCGTCACTGTAAGAAGCTTCATCTTAGAATAGTCATTGAACATGGCAAGCCTCATGGAATGGTTCATGATAAAATTCTTCATAATCAAGGCATCATTCGATACCTCCGTGATCCAACTGCATTGAGAATAAACTATAACATTTGCATCTGTATTTTTAGCCGCAAAATATTCTTAAGTGCAAGATTCAGAGTGTGCACTACACAAGGAGTCCAAAAGATGTGAGGATATTTACTCTCCATAATAGCACCAGCAGCCTCATATGCAGAAGCGTTATCGATTATGATTTGGGTGACATTTTGAGGACCAACTTCTTTAATGCAATCTTCAAGCGTCTCCAAAATGTAATTGCGGTTTTTCATTTCTCCCTCGGCATTTACGGAGTTCAAGAGCATCAGGCCATTTTCGATGACCGCCATGAAATTAAAGAGGTCTCTTTTGCGCATCTGTCCATCCATCACTACAAATGGAGACCCCTTTTTGCTTCCATGTGGCCCTGATGGGCTCCATCAACCCCTCCACGTTAGATTTTTCACGTTGCAAGAGAGTTGTCCTCAAAGAGTTGCAACTGGGAGGTTTGTAGCCGACGATTGGATTGTTTGCTGCAAATTTAGATGCCTTGACATACTACGAATTCTTTGTCAAATTAAATGACAATCCACTAGTATAGAACATCCTCGCAATAGTGCAATCTAATTCATCCCTTGCCTCTTTATTGAATGCTTGATCAATGGTGTTGACCCCCTTCTCTTCTTCGGTGCACTTGGACCACTTGCACTTTCACCGGTCACACTTGACGTTGAATATATTGGCAATGTTACGTCCTTAGGCATATAAGCCTTCAATCTCATTTCCGTTTGCTCCATCTCCATTGTCATATCCCTTATGTTGTGGGATTTAATTGTTGCACACATCTTTATTCCTTATCCGCTTATCCACATGAGATGAGCCTTGACTCTAGAATATGATCCATTGAATGTTTTAAGGTAATAACTACATTTCCACTTTCAATTTCCTCCTCCCATTCTAAATTTTTTCAATTTAGTTACAAACTTTCAAAGAGGTGCATGATCATCCACCGGATCACTTGAAGAACCTTCTATCGAAGTTATATTGCTCTAATTTCTAAACACAACAATATCAATATCCTAAATCAATTAAACTCAAATTTTTACATAATCTTACATCAATCATGCAATTCTATTGCTCTAATTTCTAAACACAACAACACAACAATATCAAATCCTACATCAATTAAACTCAAATTTCTATACAATACTACATCAATCATGCAATTCAATCAACACAACATTTTAATCAGGCATGATAATCCTCTCTGCTCCTATATCTCAGTATGTCTCTCTATTTCTCCTCTCTCTGTCTGTCACTCTGTATGTCTTTCTCTTTCTCCTCTCTGCTCTCTCCCTCTCCTCTCTCTGCGATCCTCTCCCCCCTCTCTCACTCTGCTCTTTGGAGAGAGACAGAAAGAGGAGGGAGAGATCATAGAGATTGGAGGGAGAGAGATCGCAGAGAGGGGAGAGAGACAGACAGAGAGGGGAGAGAGAGACAGACAGAGAGGGAAGAAAGAGAGAGAGACAGACAGACAGAAAGGGGAGAAAGAGAGAACAGAGAGAGAGAGAGGAGAAAGAGTGAGACAGACAGAGGGACATACAAAGAGAGAGGAGAAAGAGAGACAGAGAGATTCAAAGAGAGATGGACAGAAGGGGAGACATTACCTGAGACGAGCTCCCCACCATCGGCGAGCTCAGACGATTGACGACGAGCTCCACAGGATCGACGATGAGCTCCACAAATTGGTGACGATTAAATCTGTAAAATTTTTTTGATCAAAATCAAAATCAAAACACTCAAATTAAACCCTAAAACCCAAAATTAAACCTAAAATTAAACCTAAACCGTAAATTAAACCCTAAAAATTTCCCAAATCAATTAAGCGTATTACCTTATCGTTGTCATCGCCGCCGCCGCCGGAGGGAGATCGAGAATGAGAGAGCGGAGAGAAATTGAGGACGACGGAGAGAGAGAGATCGAGAATGAGGGCTGAGACAGGGGTTTTATTTAGACGAATCATTTTTTTTAACCTGGAACCCGGACCCGTCGTGTCACTGACGTGTCCAGACCGGGTAAAACCCGGTCTGCTTCGACGACACGGCCCGATCCGTGTCGGGCACGGCCGAACCGTGTCCGACACGTATCGGAGACATGTCGGGCACGTGTCCGTGTCCGACATGTGCTCGACACGGACACGGCCTGAGTCTGGCCGTGTCCATGCTTCATAGTAGCTAGGTTATACAAACATTATGGTGTCCTCTATATGTATATGTCAACAATTTTTATGTCCAGGCATGGTGGTCCTGAACATTTAAAATATGTTTCTAGTAATTCTGTTGCTAAAAACAATAATAAGCAATTAGTGGAAATGGTAATTAAAACCGAGAGTTCCTTAAGGTACAAGTAGAATGTGTTTGCTTGCCTTAGGATAACAGCTATGGTGTTTCTCATTCTCCTTCCACTTTAATATTTGAAGCTCTCAAAAAGCATTTTTTGATTTTGGTATAAAGCATAAAATGACATGCAGATGCATGATTATGAAAGCAGATATTCACACTGTATCCATGCGTGCGTGTTTGTATACTATAACCCAGCTTCCATGTCATCATATTCGAGGTCACCATGCAATAGCTGTATCTGAACTGGCCATAATATATCCAGGGACTCCCTCGATGTTTGCCATTATTGTTTTGGATGTTTGGATGTCAGCTTTTCAGTTAACATGTTTTCCCATTGTGTGCAACATATACTCTCTTCAGATTATGCTTTATGAATGGGTTTTATTCATTAATGCTGGAGGACTTGGATTCTTTTTTCCCTCCCCTCTTCTTGCAGATTAGTTTCCAAGAGTTCAAGAACAAGCTACTGGAACCTGGCTTAGTTGACCGCATTGTCGTCTCTAATAAGTCTGTTGCAAAAGTATATGTCAGGAGCTCCCCCAAAAATAACAACCAATCTCAGGAGAATGATATTGATAGAACCACTTCAAATGTCCCCGCCAGACAAATTACTAGCCAGTATCGGTACTATTTCAATATTGGAAGTGTAGAATCATTTGAAGAAAAGTTGGAGGAAGCTCAGGAGGCGTTGGGCATAGATCCTCATGACTATGTCCCTGTAACTTATATCAATGAAGTTATTTGGTACCAAGAATTGATGAAGTATGCCCCTACGATGCTACTTGTTGGTCTAATATACCTATTCGGGAGAAGAATGCAGGGTGGATTTAACATAGGTGCTGGTCCAGGAAAGGGTAGCCGTGGGATATTCAACATTGGAAAAGCTCATGTAACCAAGTTGGATAAAAACTCCAAAAACAAGGTTTGTTATTCACTTTCTATATTGCATTTCTATTTCCCTTAACTCATACTTTTCCTTTTCGTCACTGGTAAATTTCTTGCTAGAAGACAATCTGCGGGTTTGTTTTACTGTTCAATTTATCAAAATATGGGATATTTGGAATACAACAGTATCACATGTGCATTGGAATTAACTTTTAATGCATTTCTATAAATGTTTGATCACTTTTGTTCTAGAGATCTGCTGGATGCATTTTATTAGGGTGTGGCATTTCTAAATATAAATATGTGATTCAGGTATTCTTCAAAGATGTTGCTGGCTGTGATGAAGCTAAACAAGAAATTATGGAGTTTGTGCACTTCCTGAAAAATCCAAAAAAATATGAGGAACTAGGAGCAAAAATTCCTAAAGGTGCTCTTCTTGTTGGCCCTCCTGGCACGGGGAAAACACTTCTTGCAAAGGCAACTGCAGGTGAATCTGGGGTGCCCTTCTTGTCAATATCTGGTTCAGATTTTATGGAAATGTTTGTTGGTGTTGGGCCTTCCAGGGTGAGAAACCTATTTGCCGAAGCTAGACAGTGTGCTCCTAGCATAATTTTTATTGATGAAATTGATGCGATTGGTAGAGCAAGAGGTCGTGGAGGCTTCTCAGGTTCCAATGATGAACGTGAAAGCACCCTAAATCAGCTGCTTGTGGAGATGGATGGATTTGGAACAACCTCTGGGGTGGTTGTACTTGCGGGCACCAATAGACCTGATATTTTAGATAAGGCTTTGCTAAGACCTGGTCGGTTTGATCGCCAGATTGCAATTGATAAACCTGATATAAAAGGCCGTGATCAGATATTTCGTATTTATCTTAAAAAGATCAAACTTGATAATGAACCATCATTTTACTCACAAAGGCTAGCTGCCCTTACTCCTGGATTTGCTGGAGCTGACATTGCCAACGTATGCAATGAGGCTGCTCTAATCGCTGCGAGAAATGAGGAATCAACTGTTAGTATGCAACATTTCGAGGCTGCTATTGATAGGGTAGTTGGCGGTTTGGAGAAGAAAAACAAGGTATTCTTCTTCCCATAAACTCATATGTTTCAATTATGCTAGTTGACTAGAATATCTTATTCATTTTTACATTGTTTTCTTAGGCATTTTTCTCCATAATATTTTCTTTGCAATTATCTTTTAGTGTCTGGTTTTTTCATTTTGCAGATATTGGCTTATTAACATTTCATATTCTCCATAATATTTTTCTTCATAAAACTTCTGATCCACCAAATGAAATAATATTTTGTTAGTATTACTAATCATTTTTTTGTGCAGAGTAGAAATCTACCACTTTAATAGATACTTTTACATATTCATTTTTATTCTATAATACAAACATACATTTCATATTCACCATTTCTAGTTGATGAAACGTAAATTATTGAACAACACAAAGTACAATCATTTGTCTCATTATTTCGTGCTTAACTTGCGCATGCATAATAAAAGTTCCACGAGAGCTCTCTACTTCCTGTCAATGCTTACAAGTTCATGGCATCTTTTTACTTTTAGAATTTCAATTTTCTACGTGGTTGAAGCCTCACCATCTCTAAAAGAGGCCTGTCTAGAATACAAGAATAATAACAGTGTCTCAGCACATGGTGTACGGAGCTTACATTTTGGAGTTGTTATGCATACACTGTCTTATTGAAATATTTAAAGGATCTCCAGTTTCGATCAACTCATGTCCATGTATTAGCCAATTGTACGATATCCCGTCATGGCTGAGGGACATGGTCAATATTAGAGTATATGTGGTTACTTAGAAGTATGCATTGATTAAATTACTACTACCACAACGTGACTAATTAAGAGAACCTATGTTTTCACCGCTTCTTCAATCTCCAAGAGGAAGAACATCAGGCATGTTCACAAAAAGTCAATTATGGATCACTGTTGTTTGAATAGTCAGAGATAGGACACTCATATTGTGTGTGTTGCATGATAGATTTGTATGACTAGGCTGCCTGGCTCTTCACGCATCTTTTTGCAATCTACCTCAAGCAATCTTGTTTGTTCTACTCAAGTATATGTTAAATGCTTTGTAATGATGGTGCCTTATTCTTCTTTCTAGTTAATCTGCATTGGGGAATCAACTAACCAATCCTTCCGTCTCCTGTCTGGCCAAAAATGACCTCCCACATTTGCGTATGATTTTACTATCATTAGGAGAAACATCAGGGAGTTTGAAGGAACAAAATCCCAATCTCACATGGGCATTTCCTGATGTCATTTGTATCTCTATTCGGTGACCATAGATGATCACAGGCTTTATAACACTTTGATGCTGTTTACTCTGGATCCCATATTAAATTGCTTATATATTGTGATGGCAGGAGTCTGCAAAGGTTTGGTGGTTAATTGTTTATGATGGTGGTGGTTAAATATGTGAGTGGACTGTAGATGCCTTCTATGTTTGTGATGGGGAGGCTTTTACTATCACGGTAATCTACATCTGTAGAATTTACTTAATTGGGGCCAAATAGGCGACTGGAAGGATATAGTTTCAAGAAACTCAGGGCCAATATCGATATCATACCTGTCTCCCATCTTGTTGAGAAGGGAGGCAGTGGCAGGGGAAACTGGTAGTGCTTGGATGGTGTGGTGTATGCCTACTATGACGTGTGTCTATCTTTTCCCTTGTTTTGGTTTGGTGAAGCTAGGAAATTTGAGCAGGGAAACATATGATTTTTGCTTGCCAATTTGTTGTCTGTTTCCAAAATATATTATGGTAGTACTATGTGGAACCCACTGCAAAAGTTTATCTGTATTAAATACTGAAGGAAAGGCATTCATGAGTATAGATGGTTTCTTAACAAGAGTGCTTGTTTTTCTTTATTTTGCTGATATGATAGCATGTCTAGTGACATAATTAGCCATTGCTTTGGTTCCTTTTCTGGTCACTTGTTTTTGGAAGAGCTGGCCAGATTGATGCCTGGTTAAACTTGTCTATTTCCAAATAAATGTTTGAACACTGATCAAGTACTTTGAGCAGTTCTCTTAGTAACTTTTAAGCTTTCTAGTCATTCAATTATCTTGCACCTTCATAGTTTGATATGTTCCTATGCTTCCAATGCTCTTACTTCATATGCTTCTTGGAATTGTCACATTAGATAGCTGTTTCTGAAATCATTGCGCTGTGAACAGGTAATCAGCAAGTTGGAACGACGAACTGTTGCTTACCATGAAGCAGGTCATGCTGTTGCTGGATGGTTTTTGGAGCATGCTGAGCCCCTTCTTAAGGTGACAATTGTTCCTCGTGGAACTGCAGCCTTGGGCTTTGCACAATATGTTCCTAATGAAAACCTCTTGATGACTAAGGAGCAGCTGTTTGACATGACATGCATGACACTAGGTGGTCGTGCATCTGAACAGGTATTGATCTCTTCTGCACTGACTTTTCTCCTACCTTATTCTGATTTTGACAACAGAATACCATGATATTACAAGCACATCTTGTGAGGTATTAGGTCTCTACTTTTGTCTTGACTCAACCAATTAAAATGATTTAGGTTCAAGTCCCGATTACACCCTGACATATAAATAAAAATTCCACTCAGCGTGGAACTTTTATAATCAATATTCATAATACTACTAAAACACTTTTATCAAAAAAAGAGAAAAAAACAGAACAAAAGCTAACAATTGTCTACGAGAACTAACAGAACAGCAACAAGATGAGCCCCATGATTAGGGGGAGCCTTTGTAATGAGTTTTTGGCACCAGTTACAAGAACTGAGAGGCGAAAAAAACTGTGCCTCTTTGGTATGAATATTAACTAACTGGAAATAAATAGAAAGTCATTCTTATAATATATCATTTTAAGTTCTAAAAACTCCCATTCAGCAGCTTCTAGATCATTTTGTATGTAAGACCTAATGCTGCATTCACTATGGTTTGAGTTTGAGTTGACACTGCTAACAAAATTGTGAATACATATTAAGTTTTGAAATGTTGATACCATTAGCAAGATTGTAATATAGATTAAGGCAAATGATAGTGCAGTCTGGCCCATTTAGTTTAGCTTTAATCATATGCTTTGTTGATGAGTTGGATAATATTCACCATTATGGTATCTTGGTTGATCTACAATTATAGCTAATATCCACCAAATAATTTCTCCCAGAACTGTTGCTGACTTCTATTATGGTCGAAATATCCAGTGTGTCCCAAAAATGAAATATGTCATTATAGATTCAACTCTTTCAGACGGTCTTCCTTGGATGTTCAAATGCAATAGAACAGTTTATGACAGAGGGCTGATGATAATGATGTTATGAATTGTTTCTGGTATTAGCTATATCAAAGAAATAACAATCTGTCTTGTCATCTGGACATATTGATAACTCGCTAGTTTTACTTCGGACATATTGATACTCGCTAGTTTTACTCTTATCTAGCAATTGGAAGTCGTCAAGTTATATATAGTAGCTATTGCTTTCTACAGTAATGAAAACTATATGTCACATGCCTCTTCCGAATGTTCTGTTGTTTGTTTATTCATAAAATCTGTAAAGAGCCGAACGAAACTGTGGTTTGACCAGAAATTTATGGTCAAGTAAGTACAGAGGGATCAAATATATCACTGAATCATGAAAATGACTGTTGTCTTGGATCTCAGGTGTTGATTGGGAAGATTTCGACGGGAGCACAGAACGACTTGGAGAAAGTGACAAAGATGACCTATGCACAGGTTGCCGTCTATGGTTTCAGTGACAAGGTTGGACTCCTCTCTTTCCTCAGAGAGAAGACACTTTTGAAATGAGCAAGCCCTACAGCAGCAAGACTGGAGCCATCATTGACGGTGAAGTGAGGGAATGGGTCGCCAAAGCCTATGAGAAGACGGTGGAGTTGATTACAGAGCACAAGGACCATGTGGCTCAGATCGCCGAGCTGCTGCTCGAGAAGGAGGTATTGCACCAGGATGACTTGGTCCGCGTCCTGGGCGAGCGCCCATTCAAATCGAGCGAACCGACAAACTATGACAGATTCATCCAAGGATTTCAGGAGGAAGTGGAAGAGAAGGGAACGGCAGCCGCGAAGGAGGACGATGGTTCGTCGTCACCACTCGACGGGGGAGTTGTGCCGGCGTAGGCGGGGATGGTCCTGTTTTGCTGTATATTTGCTTCTTGTCTGTAGGTTTAGCTAGTTGTACAAATTACTCGGCATCTGCTTCGAAAGAAATTATGTCTTTGTAATTTAATCTTCCTATTTTAATTGCGGATGGTTTTTGCATCAGAAAATTAATCTGAGATGGACGCGCCTCTGTTTTAACTATAAAATAAAAATCATAATTTGCAATTTTCCGTGAATAATCTTTGGATGTTCTGGATGTTGATCTGCAATATCTTGAATTAAAGGATGATAATGTTTTGTAGTCTTCTCTTTCAACAAGTATTCTAGTTCGAAATCATTACTTGTGCTGTAAATCTTCAAGCTATTCTACACTAGTTCTAGGCTGTATGATTTTGAGTTTGTGCTACGCTAGCATCTTTATTGTGATTACGATAATTTTTCTTGACAAAATTATAATTTTGCTATTAGACAGCTTGACAAATTTGATTAAATGGCTGACCAGTAGATCAAGCTTAAATTAAGAGGTCTTAGATTCAATATCAGCTGACGAGGTGTCCCGAAAAGAAAGGGGACAAAAAAAAACTACCAACCAAGATGACTGTGGACAAAAAAAAAAACTACCAACCAAGATGACTGTGGTGGAGATTTTCTGTTGCGAACAACTAGACGGTCGATCCACACCAGAAAAAAATGGAGACACAAGATTTTTACATGAAAACTGAGGAGAAAAATCCATTATAATCAGCCAATTTACAAGAATCACAGGGATTATTTGGAGTCTCTCAATATGAGTTGATTGTGGAAGTATTAGTAAAGTCTTGGTGTTAGATTCATAAAGAGGATCCAGAGCCCCCTTCTCGTTGGAGACGAGGTTCTATTTATGCTGAGCTGTTGGTGGTGGATGAGAGTTGACGTGGTCCCTGTAACTGTACGACCTTCATGTGTGGATTTGTTGTAACAGTCGTGATTATCGGTGCAGGACTGTCGGATTGCATGCATGAAATTTCTTCAAAGTTCATAACTGCCTGCTTTGAATGTAGGGGCGTTACACGTTTTCAATGTGGGGATACCAGAAGCTGCGCAAGTGCAGGCGAAGATCTCGGCGATCGCTACTGGGGATTTTCGGATGAAGTCGGAAATCTTGGATTGTAGGTGGCTTCGGAAGGTTGCCTCTTCAGAACAGGAGGCAGTTGCGGAATGGCTCTCGGTGGCTTGTCGGAAAGGAAATGTCTTTGGCATGCTGACTTAGGTAAGGTCTGAAGTGATTTTGAGAGGATGTGGAGTGGTGGAGGCATCAGGATGGACCGAGAGCTGTAGGCATATCGGTGGGAGCCTTTCAGTTGCATGGACACGTGTCAACATCTTGATGATGGTCAATTTTTTTTTATCACAGATGCTCCCTACTCTTTCACTTGCCGGAGCTATGGGAGGGAAGTCAAAAGAGCAAGTTGGTAAAAATCCTTAAATCCCTTGAATTCTTCTTGATGTTGGTGAATGGGAGGATCTGATCCATCAATACAAATCTTTTGGATTTTGCCTAGAGATTACGTGACTGGATGACAGCTGGTACGTCGATATATTAGATTGGTTTGAAATCTACGACTAGCATCTTTTAATCCCGGCACCATGATTGCTGAGATCGTGTAGCAGGGCGATTGATATTTTACTGATTTAGTTGACCAATAATTTTGGAATGCAGACTGACTTTTCGGGGATTAGTGATTTAAATTGAAGATGTTTTGACTCCTACATTTATAAATAGAGTGGAGCCCCAAGGTAAAAATTACTTATCTTCTTTTCTGAAAAATCGTTACTTTCAAATTCTTTACTTTGATGGGTTGCCATGTCGTTCTTCCTCTTCATCTGGTGGAGGAAAGAGAGGGAGATGATCTAGATGGTGGAAATAGTTGTTGAGCTCTTGTCGTTCAGGGGTCTGGTTAGCGCAAAGCATCACCCTTCGCCATGGCTTGTCTCACGACAAGGCTATGCTTTCAGGAAGGATAGGTAGGGCTCCTGCTTCGACCTGATTTGTTTGTCTGATCTTCAATCAGATCAATCCGGTTCTTATCTTGGGGTTCGGAGTGTTTCTTTCTTGATAGTGTACGAGGTAGGAGTGGGGGCTGTCTTAGGCGATTACGGGGAGGACGTGATTCTACGACAACCTTGCTCGTCTTGGAGTCTTCATTTTGATCAGACACCACTGCCATGTGCTTAGAGACTCTTTTCTTGCGGTGGGCAACAAGAGGAGAGTATGGGGGTATTCATCGAGATGTCGCCGATGAAGCACTCCTCCTTCCAAAGCTCCATCTCTTTCTCAGAACAAAGGGTCGGTGTTGTTAGCAATGAGACTCTGCCTTCTAACAGATGTTCTCCGGAGGATGTGTTCTCGGAGTTCGAAGGTGAGGCTTGACGTAGTGGCATGATGAAATAATTGGATTACCTGTATATCTTTCCAAAAAGATGCAAACACAGAACTGTAGTGGAGTTTTGTATTATCCTTGCTAGATGTAATCAAATATATATTTGAAGGGATGTATTCAGAATGCAAATAATTTTTAGAATAAAACATATACAGATGTTCTTTGGAATGAAAGTGTTTATTTAGATCTTGCCTAATTTGCTTTACTGTTGGTTTTGTTTCGAATCGATCATGTCTTCTCAGAGTACCCGTCTTTAACTTCAGGACATTTGATTTGGCATGTGGATAGTTTGCTAAGCCTGTGGTGTTGTTTCTGAGTGGAGGTAACCCCATAAACGATACATGCAAACTTTTGACCTCCGAGTAGGGAAAATTCAAGTAGCAGAGTTGGATTCATGTACGCTTTCGAGTGGGAGTTTGACCCATCAACGGAGTTGTGAACTTGAGACTCTGAGAGGAAAAATTCCTACAACAGAGTTGGGCCTCCGAGTGGGGAGGAGTGTGAAATTTGGTAAAACTCTGAGCGGGAAATATCACACAATAGAGGGATGATGCGCATACAAGCATACAATGAAACAACTTAAATTAAACGTTAGATGCAGTATTATAAGAAAATATAAAACATAAATTAAATAGATTGGGCTGACAAGACTATGTTTGCTCAACTTTTAATCACACGAAACTAGTACGTCGAGAGGATAATCCAAATAAGGAAACCCTGATGTAATATATCATGTGTCTCGTATGGTTATAGTCTAAACACACACAACTATGTCGTCTCGAGATGAGTAACGCATGCACACGTTCACAAAGGTGGTGTTCGGTTAATACCTGGGTGACTGTGTCTTCTCCGGTATCCTTGATGTCTCTAACCTGTAATCACATGAAACTAGTACGTAGAGGGGATAATTCAAATAAGAAAACCCTCATGTATATATTATATATTTCATGCAATTATAGGCGCTCTGGAACGCTTATCTGCAAATTGAAAAGAGCTGAAGTGGAGTATCACCCTTTGACAGATTTGATGACTCCGAGTAAGGAAAATTTCAGCAGTGGAGTGTTTGATCCGGACCTCCGAGTGGGAAAATCTCAGCAGGCAAGCCTCAGAGTGGGGGAAATCTCATCAGCGGAGTTGGGTTCACAGTCACTTCTGAGCTGGAAGAATCCTATCAGCAGAGCCTTGACCTCGGTAGGGACCTTAAGTGGGGTACAACCCATCAATAGATGTGTCTACTCTAAGTGGGAAAATCCTAGCAGCATAGTGGCAACTCGGCATGGACCGGCAGAGGGAACTGCCTGGGGTTCATTGGCCCGTGGGTCAGACGAAGGAAGCTAGTAGGCTAATATTTGTGTTTTCAGGTGGGAGAAATCCCATCAGTGAAATATCAAACGTAGACTCTGAAAAGGAAAATCCCAGCAGTAGAGTAGGGACTCCGAGTGAGGAAAATCTCACAGCGGAGGGCTTCGATTCCCATAGGCTAATCGAGAAAGGGCACGTAGACAAGTCTACATGCTGTCTCCGAATGGAGAAAATCCCATCTGTGGAGCGTACAATCACAGTTTTCCGAGTGGGGTAAATCCCAGCAGTAGAAGGACTGACTCTAAGTGGGAAAATCCCAGCAATAGAGTAGTTCTGAGTGGAAAAATCTCATCAGCGAAAAGTCTAGCTTGGAAGGACTACAATTGTTAGCAGCAAAAAAAAAATCTTTTTATTCAATATTGGAGCGGAACACATGAAATTGAAATACAAGAAATGTTAAGGATAATTGTACTATCTTGTCTCTTGGAAACATTTGAATCACTTATTAATTGCCTTATATTGGGTGATCAGGAGTTGTAGCTGGATAGGCGGTGAAGCGTTGAGCTGTTCGGATCCAGATGCTGCTTCCGAAGTGAGGATGTATTTTTTGAGGAGGCCTTGTTGGATGAGCTCTTTCAGGTATTTTCAGAGGGGCCAATAGTAGATAGTCTTGTGTCCCTTACAACCATGGTAGGAGCAATATTCTTCTGCTCTAAGAAGTAAGGGATTGTAACAGATTGATCTTTGGCTCTTAACCCACGACTGGTCCCTGATGGTGTTGAAGACCACATTGATGGGGAGCTTCAACAGAGTGAAATATTGTTCTCTAAGATTGTAAGCTCGGAGAGAATTTGGTAGAAGGATGGGGAGCGTATGTCTCTTGAAGGCAGGTTGCCCTCAATGTCGATCTTGGGTGTGAGCGGAGGCTTCATGCAGAGACTTTAATTTTCCTCTGACGTAACTATGTTTCATGGTATGGTTGAAAGAAGTTTTCATTGCGTCCTCCAGCTGGATGTGTAGGGCTGAGCTCGTGACAACACCTCGCTCATCCGAGTGTTATTATGCTTGAGAAGGTGCTTGTACAGGAGGTGAGAAACCTGCAGCCCACTGATGAACGCAAGTGTAGAGACTTCCTCAGCGCAGTTGGGGATTTTGATGAGTTAGATTTGGAAGAAGCTGATGGATGATTTAAGGTTGTCATTCTACCTCATCTTGACGGAGAGGAGATGATGATTGTTCTTTTTGGCCTCCTAACGAAAGGCACACTGAGTGAGGAACGTTTGATTACCTCCTCGAAGTTGCAGAGAGAGCGGGGCGACAGAGAGGAGAATCAATCTGATGCTATACCTTTCAGACTGGAGGGAAAGATGATGCACAAGAATGGATCAATACAATAGTAGACCACCTTCTTGCCCGAAATGCCTAATATGCTGGACGAGACGCTCACCCGGAGTAATAGTCGAAGGTTAGAGTTGAAAACTTTCTCGAGAACTCGCATTCAGGATGTCTTCAGAGAGGGGGAGTCAGAGATTTTGGCAGTTGAAGACTTCGAGTGGCACTGTAGCTTGACTTTCGTAATCCATCTTTGGATCAGCTCGTCAAGGACTCAGAGATCAAGAGATCCATCAACTTCAGGATTACTTTCTAACTGCGTCGATGACTGGTTGTTCTGAAGGGCAGCGATGTGAGCCTGGAATTGGTGGTTGAGCCGACTCAATACCTCCTAGTCACGGATGCCATTCTCGCGATTGAGAGCGGCCTGCTCCCGATCATGATCTGATTAGGTTTGTTTTCATCTGCTCTTTCATGTGGGCGAGCATCTAAAGGAGCTGGTTTTCGTGCAGCTGCAGTGATTGGACACTGGCGGTCGGCTCTTGAGGCGAGAAGCCGGTAGTATATGGATGATCATTAGTTGGTGGAGGGGCCGTGCCCCCAGCGGTGCTGACGGCCTTGCCTTTAGACGTCGCGCTGTTGATGGCTTTCTTTCTGGGAGCCATCGGCGCTGTGGAAGAGGCTTTTTGAGGAAGATTTTTAGGTTTTTAGGGGAGAGATCTTGAGTGCAGGGACTCAGATCTCAATTAAAGCACCAGTTTGTGGTAGAGATTTTTCGCTGTGAATGATCAAAAGTCGATTCATACCACAAGTGTCATGCCCCTTCTCAAAATACGCTAGAGCAGAGATGCGACGAGAGTATGCGACACATATGCACAAGGAAAATATCCCACTACATGCTATACCTTAAGTAACATGAAACATGCTACAAAATAAACTATAATAAATCACGATCACTGCAATAACACATATAGATGTCTACACATGATGATAAATAAACACAAAGATGGAATGACAAATGATAATGTTATAAAGAAAATCAGGAACTAACATGAATAAAAAAATTACAAGAGTACCGACAATCAATAGAGAGAAACTCCAGCTCCTCGCAAAGTGTACGATGCCCTGAATACCTGGTCAATATAACAAAATATCCTATATCTGGATGCGCAAATCTAAGAGAGTCAGAAAACTCTTAATGCGTGTGCAAAATGAGGGAAGTGTGCATGCACATAATACATGTGTACATACTACAACACAGTCATGTAAATACTGCATAAATACTAACATGGATAAAATGTAAAGGGAAGATAATTGATTCATATCATGAATAAATCTGTAGATAAAAGATAACTGATACTAATGTAAAACAAACGACTAATGCTCAAGTGCGTAATCTAGACATGACTCTACTTTGTTGATTATTATTAAGCTAACTAATGTGGTACTTAGCTGCGTCCCATACCATAACCTTTTTCCCTCATATCAAACAATATTATCATTATTGTAACTACCTAACAATGTAGTGCATTTATTTTGAAAGGGTACCGTGCATGCCTGGTACCACGGTCTAACACCCCTAGCGCTGAATCAGGACAAGCCGCAAGGCTCTAATAATTAAAACCACGACTCCACACAAAAGACAACTAGTGTGGCACCGTAATCCGGCATAGCCCTGACAACTGACGACTGAATAACTAGATAGCCAGTACTACCTTGATTTTCTATGGTAGAACTCACAACTCGATATACCATCATAAGTCCTTCCAAAATACACGTCATGCATTATCAGGCAATTACCCTTTTTTGGGTTATGATATCTTTTATTGATACAGTAGTATAGAATTGGACGTTCGCGTCACATGTTGGACGTCGGTTTCAGTAACACAATGACATGAAAAAGAGGGGTGACATTTTTTTAATATTTTGAAAAACTTACGACATCGGTTCTTCAAAGAATCGACATAGAAACTCAAAATTAAAGGCCGTGGCATTTTTGTAGTACTTTGAAAAACTTAAGACATCAGTTCTCCAAAGGACCAACGTAAAATCTCAAACCAAAAAAAAAATTTAAATAAAAAAAACTATTTTAAATAAAAAAACTTAACACGTCGGTTCTAAATGAACTGACGCATGAAAAACTTACTGATGAGCATAATTTTACCATATTTATATACTCTTATTTATCTATTATTTGTATATAAATAATACTACTCAGGTATATTTGATTATATTTTGCAGGAAACAGATAAAAAAAAGAGAAAGAGGAATCCAATTACATTTAGAAATGAAATTACGTAATTTGTAAAGATTGAGGGTTGCTTTTCAAGTATGTTACGGTATTTTGACCATAACTTCTTCTATAAAACACTAAAAGAGGTCATTCAAGATGTTTACAGAAAGAGAATTCGAAGATCTACAACTTTTATGTTGATAGTTTTTGCTGATTCCTCCATTTGGCTGCCTGTATTAGTCATTTATAGAATCTATTTGAATTGAAAATGATTTAATATATAATATTTATAATTTGAGGGGCTTTTATGTAAAACCTACTTACTATATGAGAGAAATCTAGGGTTTATTATTATTAATATTATTGGTTTTGTTTTGTGTGCTTTGTTTTGGATGCCGCCATTGCTTGCGGCCTGGGAGTTTTTCGTTTAGTTTTTTTTTCCTTTCCAGCATGATTGATATAAATGACAACAAATGGTTCATGGCTATTTTGAGTCATAATTTCTCTTCTAGTTTCTAAATTTTAATTCCTATAACCCTAGTAATGATTGTTGCTCTTATCTTGATGAATCCCACTACCATTGCTCTCTAAAAATCTCTTCTGCAAAACTCTACAACTCTCTCTATCGCGGATTTGTGAGGATTTCTTGATCTCTAATCTCCATTAAATTTAGCAGTGGAAGCGATTTAAAGGATATCTTATCTCAATTTTTTAAGACATCACATCTCTCCCCGCATGTCATCTATCTATCAGAGATTTGCCAAGATCATAGCGCGGGGAACATCTGCGTGAGCCCACATGCGTGGGTTCACCCACTTCGACTGGATGCTTCAGTGCGTGGCTTTGCAAGCCCACGTCGAGGCCATTGTAGCAGACTGAGGAGGGGCCCACAGATCTAGCAGTTTGTAGGTAAGTGTAGTTAGTTAAATTTAAATTGTTTAATTAATGTAGTTTAGCTAATTAATGAGTAATTATTTGTTGCAATAGTTCTTTTAATTAATTTAGGTCTTTTTATGATTTATTTATTAGATTGTAATGTAGTTAAATTAATCATGTCCTTAGCTTCACGTGATAGGTGAGGTTGAACTCTGCAAAGAGTTGAATTAGTTTCGCATGATGAAGTTATCTGAGTACTTAGTGTTTTAGTTCTGTCGCTAGTGGCGAGCCTAGCACTGCCCAATAGTGCTGCTGATGAAAATGAGGCTGCAGTAGCCTTACTGTTAGCGCAAAGTACTTTAACCTTAGCCTCACGGGACAGGCGGGGCTTAGATTTGTGAAGAGCTAAAATAGTTTTACAGTCAGAGACTATTTTAGTTTCGTAGGAAGCTGAATCAAGAGATCTATCTCTAACCTCGCATGAGACTACAGATTTTCTAATTCACATAGCCTTAGCACAGACTGTTTTAGGTTCACAAGGAACCTTTATAGCTTCGCGCATAGTGTTAACATGCTGACACAAGGCTATGTTAGTCTCTGCTGAGACTGTGCTAGACTCACATATAGTCTATTTAGCTTCGCCTGAGGCTGTAATAGGCTTGCAGAGAGCCTTATTTATTTCAACAGAGACTTACTTCCAAGAGGTTGTTAGAGGGACTCTGCCTACTGTAACACCCCGCTCCCGGAATATGTACTTAGTTGCGTATTCAGATTTCTCGATCGTATTTTTTGATTTACTTCCTGTATTTATTTTGTATTATGAATTGTTTATATGATTGTTTTGTCTTGGATCCGGATTCGTGGACTCGGATTCAGCCCTAGTCTGAACCAGGGACCCGATCTCAGGTTATTACTCGATTTAGTCTTTCTGGTATTCCAATTTGACCGATTTCAGTTTTAAACATCATTTTCTAATATTTTAGATTTTTTATGATTTTCTGAAATTTTTCAGAATTAAATTGAAATTCTTCAAAACCGGGGTCGACTGATACCGCTGACCGATTCCCGGATTTTTAATTTACAAACGGAGTTGATTTTAAGAAATGGCTTTCCTATAACTTCTTAAAATCACATTTTCTATCTAAATACTTTTTCTAAGAATTTTCTGAATTTATCAAAATTCCACTGGATTTGGTGTCGGCCAGTCTCACTGGTGGATTCCAGGAATTTTAACTTGTAATCGGAATTGAATTTCTGAAAACCGATTTCACCAAAAATCTTTTTATAATATTTATTATTTTTGAGAATTTTTGGGAAGCTTTCCAAGCTATTTCATTTTTTGGGACTTTTCCGGAGTTTTCGGTGTTTTCCCAGATACCGGAATAGTAACCAGATATTTTTTTCACTTTTCTCTCTCCTCGCTAGACGCGAGTTTCACCAACCTAGGATTCTGCATTTAATGCAGAGATCCTCTCCATGCTGCATTTAATGCACTGCTAATCAATTCCAATCAAGTCATTATGACTTTTGTCCTTTTGTTAAACGCAGCCTTTTTGCATCTTCCCTGGACGCGGCTTTAATTCCGGCGTTTGGCTCATTTTGGCCTAAACGCAGGTTTGAGGGCTGCGTTTGGAGAGGGAAACACAAGTTCTCTTTTTATGTTTCTTTGCTTTGAAAAGTGCACCTGAAATTGTCTTGGGTAATATTCTAAGAAGTCTAAGAGATAGAAGAGCTGATAAAATCTCATGACCTTGTAACAAAATTATCAACTTTCGGGTATAACATAATTAAATCTTTTGTTATAAGGTCATGAGATTTTATCAGCTCTTCTATCTCTTAGACTTCTTAGAATATTACCCAAGACAATTTCAGGTGTAGACGTTAGGAGTACAATCTCATCTACTTTATATACTAAAAAATTCTAATGAAAGGAGGGCTTGAGTTTAATTGGGGAGATTTCCGTGTTCTCCAAATTTCTCTTCTAATTATATTTTAATTATAAAAGGGACACAATTTAGCTTTGTGCATTAATGAACTTGAAGTTAAATCCCTACATGTTAAGGATTTGCAAAGCCTTTACTATATCAACAAGGATCACTCTAAAAATCCCTCGATTTGCTCGTGATGTTTCGTCAAGCCTCTATCACCTATATCCAACCGGAATGTGAATAAACTGCTGGGAGGTGGACTCGTATAGCTCTATATATATATCTCTTAGACAATATAACACATACTATAAGTAGTTTGATGTTGCAGTGACCACCAGTCATGAACCTTTTGTTTGACAAAATTTTATGGCTCGATCTTTCCGGATAACCAACGGAGTTTTTATAATAACTTTCATTCTACATATAGGAATAGAACGAGGAAAGATTTATTATAAACTAGACTCCACTACCTTTCCAATGACCTATTACATGATAGGTTTTGATTAACCAAACTGCTCCAGAAATTCAAAAACCTATCAGCTGTGCTGAATTCTGCAGCATGACAGTTTTGACCAACCTTCAATTTTTCAGTCATAGCTTAAGTTACAGATATCCGATGAGGGTATGGTATGAACCGTTGGAAAGTAGACTCGATTATCTTTCCAACGGTATAAAATATGATACCATTAAACCCCAACATACTGCTGATCTGCACTTAAATTTACAGATTATGATCCTGAACAAATTCCTGCACCTATAAGGGGTATTCTCTATTCACTCAAAATAATTAATTTATTCTGAAACTTTTAAAAGAAAATATGGGGGAATCGTAAATTGGGGATTCCCTTAGATGACACAAATTGATCATTATATGTGCCTTAAAATTTCTCCGAATTTGAAAATTGAAAACTAGATAAGCTTGGTCAAATTAAGGTCTCCTCCACTACATTATTACTACTATAGAAATCTTTCACCTTCCATTAATTAATAAGTACAATCGAATTAACCCATTAATAGCAAGCCTAAAATCATACCTTAACATGCAACCTCCTTACCCATCATTTAGGTGCAAATTAAATTTTCTCATAAATTTAGAGATCAAGGTTTGATCATTACATGCATTGCCAAGGGATTTCAAGGAATATATACACATGACTAGTTCAAGGGAAACAATTCTACTCAAATCAAGGATCAAGATCTAGGGATAAAAATAAAAATTGATTGAATTTGAGGAATGAGAAAAAGGGAAACCCCACTCACCGCCGAAATTTCAGAAGTCCGGCCGCCCTAGCCGCCGCCGCCGTCGCTGCCGCGGCCCTGGCCGCCGCTGGCCGCGCCTCCGGTCGCGCGTGGCCGCGGCCGGCCGCGCCCTGGCCGCGCCTCCTTGGCCACCCGCGCGCGAGAGAGAGAGAGAGAGGGGGGAAAACTGCGTGAGGGGGAGAGAGAGATTTGGGGGAGAAAATAAACTTATTTCTCTCCCTTACCTATTATAAATAATTATCTATATATATCATACTTGCCTTATTTGCCACTTGTCATCATAAGATCCTCTCCAATTGCCACCTCTCCTACACAAATCTCAATTAAATCTCTACCCTCCACTTCACTCTTTAAATCCCTAGTTCTCATCTCCACCCTACATTATAAAATAAAACTTTATTTTCCACTTATATAGTTTGTATCTTTCCATGAAATACCATTATACACATAAACATATACAATACATTCTTGTATACATCACCAATATTATTATCACTATTACATATAAATATTTTTAACATGCATAGCTATTTAAATACTTCCAATTAATTCATTTCAAATTTCCCTGATAAATTTCCAAATTTATTATCACATAAATATAACCAAATTAAAATTCCTGATATTCTTTATAATCTCAATACTCAAGGAATATAGTATTAAATCAGGGTTGAAAAATTCGGGGTGTTACACGGAAGCTCAATTTGAGGTGAGTTTCAGGGATAAGCTTGAAATGGAGCTCATCGCGAGATGGAGACTCAAGGAAGACTGCAACGGGACGTGAACTGGATCGAAGTGTTGCAGGAAGGAGAAAGGGTGCATCGAGCAAGACCCGAGATGGCCCAAGCCATGGCAGTACATTCGCCAATGGCCCCGTGAGAGGGGGCGAGAGTTAAAGACTTCACAGTATGGTTACAACCAAGGAAAGAATTAAAATAGTACTCTAAAATTTCAAGGTGTTTTACTAAAGGCTTGAAAAGCAAGAGATTGTTAGGATTTTGTCTTGTTTTCAAGAGGAGATGATGGTCCAAGAAAATTGAATTGAGTTGGAGAAAATGTTGACTTGAAGCAAAAGAAGCAAATCGGGGTGGAGCACTTTCCTTTTCAGGCGCTTATGAGTATTCTTTTCTGGAGGAGTACGAATAGGAGTCAGATTCTATTCAATGAAGGTTTGTTTCTTAAGATTGAAGGGTCTATAATTCTTTAAATAAATCAAGGAGATCAACTCTAAATAGAATTGATCAAAATTTCTTCAAGCAGCTAATGACCAAAATTATCTCATAGTCCAATTAGAAATTGTATTGTAAAATCTTATAAATAGATATTGTAACTTAACATTGTAAAGTGTGGAGAAAAATGTGAAAAACTCCAAAGAAGCCAAGAAACAGAGGAGCAAGGTGCTGGCGTATATAGAGAATGTATACTCTTGTAATGTAGGTGTAGATTTAAGGGGAAGGTAAATACTTTTGTGGGTTCAAGAGGAAGGTTAGTCCTCTTTGTATCAAATTTATTAATAAAGCTCTCTCAAGTTCTCTCCTCGTAGATGTAGGTCAAGTTTAAACCGAACCAAGTTAAATTCTCGTGTTATTTCTTATTACTCTTTGTTTAGGTATTACTAGTTTGCTTTACAACAATTTTTCTGTTTTACAAGTATTCTTATATCGTCAAGATTCGCAAACGTCGATCCTGGGAATAACAATCGGCATTAGAGCATTGATTGTTTTAACACTATTTTCACCTTTCCTTCTTTTTATGTTTATAGGTTGAAGTCCTATTTTTGAAATTTTTTCCCGCCACAATAATATAAGCAGAAATAGGAAAAAATATTATGAGAGCAAGATGATACTTAGATCATTGGTTCGTCCAATAATTAATGACACAAAATGATACAAGAAATCAAACTATACACAGAGCAGAAGGAAACAAGACGTTTAACCTATGACAATGCTATCAACTCTCGTAATTGTAAGAGAATGCAATAATGCGAATATGTGTTCAGGATCTACCTTGTCTACTATTTATCTTGTCTACTAGTGCATAGCTATTACAATCCATACACAGTGTAAATATCAAAATATACAAGCCAATAACATAAGTAGCATAACCACCAGGAGTCAAAAAAGACATACTTGTTTTAAAATTACAGACCATCGTCAAATCAAAACAAGTTTTGCAAACATAAATAGGAAACTATCAAAGGTTTGTCTTGTCCACATCCTGGTCTTGAGCATCAGAAGCTTGGGGAACTGGTATATCCAACAGAGAAGTTGGAATACAATAACAAAAAGAAGTTGGGTATTTTGCAAAATGAGGTTTGGTCTAATATAGACAAATATCAGGTAGTAGGGACCATAGTTGAGATACTCACCAACAAGATCAGTGGGGACAATAAGGGATGTCACTACACCAACACCACCACTAAAACTATCTGGTCCCTCCTGTAAGTGTGAGAATCCTCAACAGCTCCTTCCTCACCATTTCTATGCTCCTCATCTTCTCTGGGCTGCTTCTACTCATATTGTTGTTGTTGTTGCTGGTGAACACGCTCGATGGATCCAAAAACAATCCCATTCATGAGCAGCCCACTAAATAAGGTCTTGAAGCAGTCAGTGACTACTTCCATGCTCTTCTTGTGCTCCTCTATCAACAAATGCAACATTGGCCCTGAGCTCATCTTGACCAGTCTTCAACTCCGCCAATCTTTCTTCCACATCCTTCCGTTTCTCTCGTTATTTTGTTCTCTCTTCATCTATTCCTCATATAATTTCCTAATTGTAGTACCATCTCTTCTTCTAGATTGTTACTGAGTTGGGATACTCTTCTTCTTTTCTCCTCAATTGTTCCCCAATGGTCTCTCTCATATCTGCAAATCCATCACTTGGAGGAATCGCTTCTAGTTTCATCCTCTTTAGAGTGACTTGTTGAAGTCCCCGTTGTACTTTCCCAAGGTCTTGAACTTCAAATCTATCTTCACTTTCTTAAACACTTTCGACAACACCATCTCATATCCAATGCTACTCTTACCACCCATCAAGTTTCCCACAAATGTGCGTCCAAGGTTCACATTGATATCATTTTTAAAGCATACAAGAGTAGAATGGCATCACTTTTTGCTTCATCAAAATATCCTCCTTCAGGCAAGACATTATGCACGATAATCTTAGCCATTATTCTACATTGGAGGTTAACAAGGAAGCATAAAAGCTTGGTGCTCGTATCAACCAAATAGTCATATCTCTTGTCAATCAAGAGTCTCCTTGCTTCATCAGCTCATCCAAGCACATGAAAAGTCCTACCAAAAAAAATGCTACTCCACTATTTGGAAGATGAAAATTTTTCTCAACCAAGCTTGGGGTTAGAACAAACTTTGTACTAACAATCAAACATTAATTTTTTTATTTTCTCTTACTTTTAACTGCATGCTTGCTTAGAATTTTCCCACAAGATCAGAATACCAAGCAAGTTTGTTTTTTAAAAAATACAAATAGGCCTAAGCTAGAAAACATGTCTCCAATGTCATAAGATTGAAGACAATCAAAAACACATATCTTTCAAGACGAACTTTATCCGAGTTGAAATAATCCATAAACCTCTTCGCCTTGAGACTAACAAACACACCAAGACTTGGGTCTCCTTCCTTGATGAGACATTCCATGTGTGTGTGTGTCTGTGTGTGTGTGTACATACATGCATACATACACACATATGTATGTATGCATGCATGTATGTATGTATGTACACACACACATCTATACATATACATATATGTGTGTGTGTCACCACAAAAATTCAAATATTGTGTTACTTCTTCTGCAGCATCTTCTTCCTCGGAATCTAGAGTCTCTCTCACTCTTCTTCCTCTTTTCTTTCTCTCTATTTTCCTTTTTCTTCCACCTCATGTCTTCAAGATCACTTCCTGTAGTGATTGTCGGCTTACTGACAAATTTCTTTTCCCGTGGAGTTCTAGTGGAAGAACCCACTTCCTCACTTCGCATGTTGTCGTTGTTGCCAACCCTAGGCTTGCTTGTGAGCAATTTCGTTCTTACCATGGTGAAAATAAGGGTAGAGATGAGGGAACTCTTGAGTTCTATCTCAAGTAGTGGTTCTTGGAAATTAGTTGTTGGAGTTTGGAGGTCATGGGTTCAATTCTTGGGTATGCTCATAATAATAAGGTGGAGATGAGGGAAATGGAAATTGGTTTGATTTGGATTTGGAAAATTTTAGAAGTGGATTGGGAATTTTAGATTTGAGAAATTTGGAGTGCGGTTTGGAGATGAGAAATTTGAGAACGAATGGGTAAAGTTGGTTTATGGGTGGTTAAAGATAAAAGAGGGTAAAAAATATGCTTCAATTGAGTCGAGCCATAAAGTTGAGCGATCGATCCGATTGATTCCTTTAGAGCTTTTGAACTTAAAAATGAACTTAAAAAACTTAGCCATTAATCCAATCAACCTTCATTTTTCGGTGGTTGACCTGAATGTCAATAAGTACCTATTATGGTGTCAATAAAATTCAGAAAATACATAAAAAATCAGAAAAAATTCATAATGTATTCTTCATAAATATAACTAGAAAATCAACAAACTTGACTCATAAAAATCACTGGCAAATCAACAACTTCAAGAATCAAGAGAGCACATTAACAATTGCCTACGAATAGAAGAAAATTGATCTTACAACAACGGTTTTATAAGAATATTTGCAAGTAGATTCTTATTGTCCACAAACTCAAGTTTGATGTCGCTAAATTCGGCATGATCTTTCAAAAAATGGTATGTCACATCAATATGTTTTGTTTTAGAATGAAAAATAGAATTTTTAGACAAATTTATAACACTTGTATTATCATACAAGATATAGGTAGTATCAAAACTCAATCCAAAATCTTTTAAAGTTTGTCTCATCTGTAATACTTGGGCACAATATAAATTGACAGTGATATGTTCCACTTTCATTGTGGATAAAGCCACACAATTTTGTTTCTTCCTAAACTTAGAAACAAGATCATGTCCTAAAAACTGGCATGTGTCACTGGTACTTTTGTGGTCTACTTTGCTTCTGGTAAAATCTGCATCACAATAACCAATCAATTCAAATGATGTATGCTTAGGATAAAATAAGCCAAAGCTAGATGTGCCTATAACATATCTAATTATCCTCTCAATCACATGCAAATGCGATTCTTTAGGAAAGACTTGAAATCTAGCACATAAGCATACACTAAATATTACATTCAGTCTACTAGCGGTAAGATAAAATAAACTATCAATCATAGTATATAGACATTCACGTTTACACTTTTATATTTCTCATCTTTATTAAGCTTTGTTGATGTGCTCATAGGTGTTCTGGTCGTCTTGACATCTTGCAATTTGAACGTTCTCAAAAGTTTTTTTTGCTTACTTCTCTTGATTTGTAAAGATGTCCTCCTTGGTTTGCTTGATTTATAATCTAAGAAAGAAGTTAAGCTCACCTATCATGCTCATCTCGAGCTCTTTTTGCATACAATTTGAAAATCTTTCATAAAGAGATTCATTAGTAGCCCCAAAGATAATGTCGTCAACGTAATTGTACAAGTAGCATATTATTATCTTTGTCTTTCATAAATTAAGTGAACCTTAACAAAACAATTTTCATAAAGAAAATTTGAAAGTCTTTCATACCAAGCACGTGATGCTTGCTTCAAATCATACAGAGCTTTCTTTAATTTGTTAACATGATCCGGAAATTTGTGATTTTCAAAATCAGGAGGTTGTTCAACATAAACATCATCCTCAATAAAACCATTTAGAAAAGTACTTTTAACATCCATTTGAAAAAGACAGAATTTTTGAAACTTGCAAAAGCTAAAAGCATTTTAATTCCTTTCAATATAGCTATTGGCGCAAAAGTTTCATTATAGTCAATGCCCTCTTCTTGATTGTATATTTGGGCAACAAGTCTAGTCTTGTTTTTAGTGACTATGCTATGTTCATCAAGTTTATTCCTAAAACCCATTTCGTTCCGATGGTGGAACACTTTTTGGGTGTAGGAACCAACTCCCAAACACGGTTTCTACCAAAATTATTTAACTCATCTTGCATTGTCAAAAACCAAATTCATCATCAAATGCATCAGATATATTTTTAGGTTTTACTTCAGATAAGAAGCTAGGTTACCACATTCGTTTTTAGCTTGAGCTCCAGTGTTAACTCCTCTTGATGCATCACCAATAATTTTCTACTTTGGATGGTCCTTTGAAAATCTCTTTGCCTTGGGCAAATCATGACTAGCATTCGTCGATTCTTACTCTTGAGTGGATTGAATATCCTCTCTATCTTTTGAAGTTTATTTTATTTATTCTTTGATCTCTTATGTATCCTTCTAACTTTTAATTCTTTCATTTTTATGACTTTTTCATTTATTTTCTGATTAGTCTTCTCTTTCCTTCTAGATCTTTCTTTTTTTTTTTTTTTCATTTTTTTATTTTTTATTTTCCCCATAATTTCTTAAATTTCCCCAATTTTATTGTAATACATGCAAACTTCTTTCTTTGCTTTCTTCTCCAGATTTTTTACATTTCTTCTTTTTAATTATCTCTTTCTTTTTTCATTTGTTTTCTTTCTGGAGTTTTTGTTTTGTTTTTCTAAAATTTTCTTACTTTATTTTTTAGATACTAGTATAATTGTATTTGTTGTATTTTTTGATGATTTTTATTTTATTATTCCTTATTATTTTTTTTCTAGATTTTTTATTTTTTTATTTTTTATTCTCTTCCATATTTTTATTCTGAATTTAATGTATTTTTTAAAATAAACTTTTCCTTCTTAAGGATCTTTTTTCTTTTTGATTGAATTTTCTTCATATTTAATTATTTGTTCTCTATTTTGAAAGAAGAATCTAATTCCTTTAAACATATATTTCAAAAATATATATAAATATATCTCCATATCAAATTACAAACTGCTCAAATTAAAAAAAATATTTCATGTGCTTAGTACATGCACTTTTCTAGAATATCTAGTTACGAAAACATAAATTAGTTTAAATTTAGAAGAATAAACCATTAAAAGAAAAATTGAAAGAAACTAGTGAAGAAAATTTGTCGAAGCCATTCTGCTTCTTCTCCAGCCTTATCTAAGGCAATGAATTCTGATTGCATAGTAGAACGGGCAATACATGTTTGTTTAAGATATCGATGCTCCTCCTAGAGTAAATACGTAGTTGATTTTGATTCCTCAGAATCTGAAATTTAATTAGCATCACTGTATCCTTCAAGTACAAGTGGATACAGTCCATATCTCAAGGCATATTTCTTAATATGTGATATGTAATTAATACTCGTAGTAGAGCAGTTCAATGATCATCACTAGGGTTACTAGTGTATCTGCTTAACTTGCTTACAGTGTAAGCAATATCGGGTCTAGTGCAATTCATTAAATACATTAAATTTCTGATAATCTGAGAATACTCCAATTGGCGTACTCCAGTTCCTGTATTCTTACGAAGGTGGATGTGTGGGAGAAAAGAATTTGTATCCTCCTTTATCCCATGATCCTTGAATTTTTCTATCATCTTATCCACGTAGTGAGATTTAGATAGCCTGATTCCGTCTGGTGTTCTTGTGATTTTAATTCCTAAAATTACATTAGCAACCCCCAGATCCTTCATGTCAAAATTGTTGGATAACATTCTTTTAGTGAATTTAATAATTTCAATATTAGTCTCAAGTATCAACATGTCGTTTACATAAAGACAAACAATGATACATGCATTTTCAACTGTTTTAGTGTAAACACACTTATCGTATTCATTGATAGTGAATCCATCTTTGATCATGACACTATCGAATTTCTCATGCCATTATTTTGAAGCTTGTTTTAGACCGTATAAGGATTTTATCAATTTACACACTTTATATTCTTGGACCTTGACTATAAATCCTTCAGGTTGCTCCATATATATTTCTTCATTTAATTCACTGTTTAAGAATGCAGTCTTGACATCCATTTAATGGATATCTAAGTTATGCAATTCTACAATTACAATCAACATCCAAATGAAGGTTATTCTTATTACTGGTGAATAAGTATCAAAGTATTCAAGTCCTTCCTTTTGTCGATAGCCCTTGGCTACTAATGTAGCCTTGTACTTATCGATAGATCAATCGGGTTTTCATTTTCTTTTGAAAATTCACTTACTCCCAATTGGTTTAATGCCAAGAGGCAAGTTTATTAATTCCTAAATATGATTACTTAGTATGGATTTGATTTTGCTATTTATAGCTTCTTTTCACATTTGTTCTTCTGGGGGTAGACATAGACTCTTTAAATATTTGAGGCTCGCTTTCAATAGCACATGCTATGAAATCTGGACCAAATTTTTTGAGATTCTAGATCTCTGACTTCTTCTTGGTTCAATTTTCGCATTAACAATCGGTTCCTCGGAGCTTTCGTCCCTGAACGCCATCTCATGTGTTCTTTTCCCAGAAGACTTTTCTATTTCCCGTTTGTATGGAAAGATGTCTTCAAAGAACACAATATTTCTAGATTCGATAATCATGTTTACTTAAATATCTGGTATTTTCTGATTTATGAACAAGAAATCTATAGGTACTACTATTCAAGGCATAACCTATGAATATGCAGTCCATAGTTTTTGCTCCCAACTTAGTCTTTTTAGGCAATGGTGCTAGTACATTTGCAAGGCACCTCCACATTTTGAGGTAATGGTAGGAAGGTGTCCTTCCATACCACAACTCAAATGGTATAAGATCAAGTTTCTTGTGGGGTACTCTGTTTAGAATATAATTTGCAGTTAACAGAGCTTTCCCCCAAAAGTTCTGCGGAGCTCCAGAACTTACGAGCATGGAATTGACCATCTCATTCAAAGTTTTGTTCTTCCTTTTAGCAATTCCATTTTGCTAAGGAGTATATGATGCTGTAGTTTGATGGATTATACCAAATTTAGCATATAACTCACTAAAATCATTTGATTCATATTCTCTGTCTCGATCAGATTTTAGAATCTTGATATTCTTGTTGAGTTGATTTTCAACTTCGGCTTTATATGTTATAAACATATTCATTGCCTCATCCTTACTGTTTAGAAGATACACATAACAATAACAATATCTTGTACAATCATCAATAAAAGAAATAAAATAATTTTTTCGCTTCTAGTTGGCGTAAACTTCAAGTCACGCAAATCGCTATGAATTAACCCTAACGGTTCTGTATTTTGATCAATTGAGGGAAATAATTTTTTTGCGAACTTGGCCTCAACACAAATCTCACACTTACGAATTTCTTTCAAGTTGAGTTTAGGAATATATCGTAGATTAGACAAATTTTTTAAAGTCTTGTAATTTACATGCCCTAATCTAGCATGCCATAAAATAGGAGACTCAATCAAATAAACAGAAGACTTTTCTTTATTTATAAGCTTAGGGGACAGATACACAGACTTTTTATCCACTACTGAAACATTGGCCTTAAAAAGGCCATCAACAAGATAACCCTTACCCACATACATCCCACCCTTAGTAAGTACAAATTTATCTGATTTAAAAACTATTCTAAATCCTTTCTTACTTAGTATTGATTTAGAGATCAGATTCTTGTAGATATCTGGAACATGTAGCACATCGTTCAGAGTAAGCTCTTCCCAGAGTCCACTTCAATATGACCTTTTCTTTTCCCTCAACCTTAGAGACGACTGAGTTTCCCATGAAGAGTTGCTCATCTTGCTCTAGTTTTTTATATTTAGAGAATAATAATTTCTCAGAGCAGATGTGTCGAGTAGCCCCAGTTTCTACCCACCAATCCTTATTGTTGGTCGTCAGATCCCACTTCTGATACCACAGCTGAAAGGCTTGGCGACGCATGATCGGTCAGGTTTACCTGTGGATGGTTCTTCTTGTTTTTTTTGAGACGGCTGCGACATTCATTCGCCTTATGCCCCTCTTTGTTGCACATGTAGCAAGTTCCCTTGAAGCGCATGTTCTTGCCTTCTTGGACCTTGTCTTTGTACCCTTGGGCAGTCTTCTTTTACTTTAAGCCTTTGAAAGTAGACGTTTTCTCCTTTGAGTCTTCGATCACATTGGCCTTGGCTTCACAGGAGTTCTTATTGCTCCTTTTCTCGGACTTTCGATTGTCCTCAATTCGAAGCCTCACAATGAGATCTTCCAACTTCAGCTCCTTGCGCTTGTACTTTAGGTAGTTCTTGAAATCTCTCCACTCAGGTGGGAGTTTCTCCACAATAGTAGCAACCTGAAAAGTTTCAGGTAGATTCATACGTTCAGCCTCTATCTCGTGCAAGATAAGTTGGAACTCTTGCACTTGACTGATCACAGTCTTGTTGTCCACCATCTTGTACTTTAGAAATCGTCCTACGATGAACTTCTTGGTACTGACATCCTCAGTCTTGTACTTCTTATCAATACTGGCCCATAACTTCTTTGCCGTTGTGATTGGACTGTAGACATTATAAAGAGAGTCATCTAGTCCATTCAAAATATAGTTTCGACAAAGAAAGTCACCTTGAGTCCATGCAACGACTGTAAGGACAGAGTACCGATCAGTTTCGGGTTCTGGTGGATCCTCTTGCAGGAATTTGACCAAATGCAGAGTGGTCAAATAGAAGGGCATCTTTTGTTGCCACCTCTTGAATTCTGTGCCATCGAATTTCTTCTCCGGCTTCGGGTTAGGAAGTGGAGCATGCACCAAAATTTGAATCTGCATGTTTGGTGCGTTACTTGAGCTGTCTTGATTAGTCTCAGACATTTTCTACAATTTCAAGCAGAACAGAAGTAAGTAACTTTAAAATAATTGGATTAAGATTGTTATTTTCTAGGAATCAATCTGACAACTAATCAATGTCATTGATCTAATTGGCCAGATCGGTGAATATCAGGTGGGAGGTCTTCCGTTCAATAGAACGTTCCTTAATTACAGAACCACCTTTCAATTACCTTCATTGGTTAAACATCAATTAGACTGGTATAAGTCAGTCTCAATATATTATATATCAGTATAACCCATGTATAAAGAAAATTAATTCACTTATACAGTACTTGGAGTGAGGTACGCTTATAGCGAATCTCCTTAAGACAATTACGTCCCTCGCTACGGTGCTAACGGGTTACTGGACGCTGGTCTCCAAGATACAACACTCCTTCACGGTATTTGGATAGTACTACCAAATCACCGTACGGTCAAACCGTAATTAATCAGTACCTTCACATGATTATCAAAGCAACATGACCAAGACAAATCTTAGGGAGAATATTTGTCTTTACTATGGAGGAACACCCACTGTAGAGAAAGGAGGGAGATAGAAGAATATTCTTCTTTGAAAGTCACAGATTCAGATAACAATTCTATTAAAGAATTTGTTGAATTTTCTGAGCCTTCTTTCAGAAGGAATCTTGCTTCAGAATCTTAGTTACTTCTTCACTAGCGGCGGCGGCGCGCACGCGCGCGGGCATGGTTTCCCCCTAATCGCGCGCGAAAACTCCAAGTACCCAAAGGGTACACCCTTTGCTCCTATTTTTCTCTATTTAAACACTTCAAGCTTTCATCCCATGGCCAATGTGAAACTAAATGCCTTTAGCTACATTTATTCCCCTTTGGCTTTTAAATTAGGCAAACTTTAGACTTAATTATCTCATTCATTCGAAGTCGGAATTGAACATGTGAATATATCACGTTCATCCCCAATGGAAGGAGAACACACTCCAACCATTATCCAATTGATTCTATCAACAGATCTCGCCATAATTCAACTTCAAGATTCACATTTAATTCTTCATATTTCCCAAACTCAAGTTTGATGTCACTAAATTCAGCATGATCTTTCAAAAAATGGTATGTCACATCAATATGTTTTGTTTTAGAATGAAAAATAGAATTTTTAGACAAATTTATAACACTTGTATTATCATACAAGATATAGGTAGTATCAAAACTCAATCCAAAGTCTTTTAAAGTTTGTCTC
The DNA here is from genome assembly GCA_038442645.1 of Agave tequilana. Lineage (NCBI taxonomy): Eukaryota > Viridiplantae > Streptophyta > Magnoliopsida > Asparagales > Asparagaceae > Agave > Agave tequilana. The sequence goes on along the minus strand of JAVJIF010009638.1, from coordinate 99,984 downwards.
ATCCGTAATACTTGGGCACAACATAAATTGACAGTGATATGTTCCACTTTCATTGTGGATAAAGCCACACAATTTTGTTTCTTCCTAAACTTAGAAACAAGATCATGTCCTAAAAATTGGCATGTATCGCTGGTACTTTTGTGGTCTACTTTGCTTCTGGTAAAATCTGCATCACAATAACCAATCAATTCAAATGTTGTATGCTTAGGATAAAATAAGCCAAAGCTAGATGTGCCTATAACATATCTAATTATCCTCTCAATCACATGCAAATGTGATTCTTTAAGAAAGATTTGAAATCTAGCACATAAGCATACACTAAATATTACATTCAGTCTACTATAGCGGTAAGATAAAATAAACTATCAATCATAGTATATAGACATTCACGTCTACACTTTTATATTTTCTTATCTTTATTAAGCTTTGTTGATGTGCTCATGGGTGTTCTGATCGTCTTGACATCTTGCAATTTGAACGTTCTCAAAAGTTTTTTTTGCTTCCTTCTCTTGATTTGTAAAGATGTCCTCCTTGGTTTGCTTGATTTATAATCCAAGAAAGAAGTTAAGCTCTCCTTGGTTTGCTAGAAGCATTTTAATTCCTTTCAATCTAGCTATTGGCGCAAAAGTTTCATTATAGTCAATGTCCTCTTCTTGATTGTATATTTGGGCAACAAGTCTAGTCTTGTTTTTAGTGACTATGCTATGTTCATCAAGTTTATTCCTAAAACCCATTTCGTTCCGATGGTGGAACACTTTTTGGGTGTAGGAACCAACTCCCAAACACGGTTTCTACCAAAATTATTTAACTCATCTTGCATTGTCAAAAACCAAAATTCATCATCAAATGCATCAGATATATTTTTAGGTTTTACTTCAGATAAGAAGCTAGGTTACCACATTCGTTTTTAGCTTGAGCTCCAGTGTTAACTCCTCTTGATGCATCACCAATAATTTTCTACTTTGGATGGTCCTTTGAAAATCTCTTTGCCTTGGGCAAATCATGACTAGCATTCGTCGATTCTTACTCTTGAGTGGATTGAATATCCTCTCTATCTTTTGAAGTTTATTTTATTTATTCTTTGATCTCTTATGTATCCTTCTAACTTTTAATTCTTTCATTTTTATGACTTTTTCATTTATTTTCTGATTAGTCTTCTCTTTCCTTCTAGATCTTTCTTTTTTTTCATTTTTTTATTTTTTATTTTCCCCATAATTTCTTAAATTTCCCCAATTTTATTGTAATACATGCAAACTTCTTTCTTTGCTTTCTTCTCCAGATTTTTTACATTTCTTCTTTTTAATTATCTCTTTCTTTTTTCATTTGTTTTCTTTCTGGAGTTTTTGTTTTGTTTTTCTAAAATTTTCTTACTTTATTTTTTAGATACTAGAATAATTGTATTTGTTGTATTTTTTGATGATTTTTATTTTATTATTCCTTATTATTATTTTTTATTTTCTAGATTTTTTATTTTTTTATTTTTTATTCTCTTCCATATTTTTATTCTGAATTTAATGTATTTTTTTAAAATAAACTTTTCCTTTTTAAGGATCTTTTTTCTTTTTGATTGAATTTTCTTCATATTTAATTATTTGTTCTCTATTTTGAAAAGAAGAATCTAATTCCTTTAAACATATATTTCAAAAATATATATAAAATATATCTCCATATCAAATTACAAACTGCTCAAATTAAAAAAATATTTCATGTGCTTAGTACATGCACTTTTCTAGAATATCTAGTTACGAAAACATAAATTAGTTTAAATTTAGAAGAATAAACCATTAAAAGAAAAATTGAAAGAAACTAGTGAAGAAAAAAACATAAGATAAAAAAGAATGAACCTGATGAAAAAAAAATCATGTAAAATATATAAAAAAAGAAACAAAATGGGTATAGATAAACAACAAAAAGGAAAAAAGAGAGATAATATAGTTAGAGAAAAAGGGCATTTCGCTACACCCTCGTAATTTGGAAAAAAATTCAACTTCATAATTCTGTTCGCTACATTCACCCCCTATTTTAAAGTAAGAATGTACGCCCGTGCTGAAGCGCTCGTTAGCGACGAAAGACGAAAATGCCCCTAAGTAATCGCTTCAAAAAAGTGGACCTCTTCGTAAATGCTCTATTTCTGAGGACTGCAACTATGATCGCAGTCCTCACAAAATGATTACAATATAGAGGAACGCGATTATGATCACAATGCTCACAAAAATGCTTTATTTCTGAGGACTGTGACTATGATCGCAGTCCCCATAAAATGATCACAACCCTATTTATAAGGATTGCAATCATTTTCGCAATCCTCATAAAATGGACTATTTATGAGGACTATGACCATGATCGCAATCCTTACAAAAATGTCATGTTTCTGAATCTTTATATGACTGCGACCATGATCGAAGTTCTTTTTATTAGGACTGCGAGCATGAGCCTAATATTCATAAAAATGTCCTATGTTTGAGTTTTTATAAGAATTGTGACCATTGTCGCAGTCCTATAGGGTCCTAGAGGATTGCGATTATGATCTCAATCCTCATAAAATGTCTTGTTTTTGAGTTTTTTCTATGGCAGTTGTAACGCCCCGATCCCGAAGGTACGGGGACGTTATGGCGACGTACATACGCGAGGTGAAAACAACCTCACGCGTACATTAAGCCTCAGTACAGGAATCACCTCCATAGACATAATGGTTTCAGCAGGAAATAAGTATAAGAATACCTGCAGAAAGGGGTTATGATCATAACAGATATAAAAATAGGGATAAATGAGATTACAGAAATAAATCACCAAGATACCTATAAAGGTCTAGATGAGGAATCTCCAATGTGACTCCAAGGCACTATCTGATAATACGGTAGCTCGGATCTCCAACCTGGGCATGCAAACCCAGGGTCGTCAGAAAGCAACCTAGTGAGTGGTAAAATGAAGGAGGCAATAATATGTACTATAGTAATACAAGCACAATAATAATAGATAAGACATGCTGTTGTAATAGTGATACCATATCCTAAGCATATAATAAGCATATAAGTAGCAGCAGAAGTATCTAAACATGAAAGATATATGCATGTTATCTTTTAATACCATCACTACCTAGCCGGTTATCATCTGGTCATGTCTTTAGGTGTGTCCGGTTTATATCATAAATACTGTCGTCTAGTGGTGACGTGATAGCAGTGACCATACAGGTGGGCATATGCAATATGAACATGCAGGTGGGCATATAAAGACAGAATAGATGCAATGCAGAACATGCGTAGTATGCCACCACAGAAAGAGTAACATGTACTAGGCAAAGTAACAGATATACATGTAACATGCTAGTGGATAAATGATCAGGAATAGTAACAAGTACAATTAAACAATAGGATACATGTAGCAGGTAAGTCATGATATTTATACAATAGTAGCAATCAGTACCACCTGGTATTATAATCACTCTCTTCCAGTGTCCCATACCACTGGCAGTTCATACTGGAGCCCGCACTCCAGTCGAACCCATCCGGACATGGCCAACGGGTACCATTATCCAAACGAGAGAGTAACCAAATAACAAGTATTCCCGACGTCACTATTGTGTATACTATTTTATTATGTTAATTGGAAACCCATGGTCGAGGAGTTCTTATCGGATGGGTGTATCCCGTGCATACCCGGGACAACGGCCTTATCAGACCCCTGGCTGCTGAGACCAGGACCAGCCCGCTAGAGCTGTAACATGTAACGGGAATCTCAATAAGCTAAAACAATAACGGGATGCTCATGAGTAACAGACGGTAGCCAGCACTACCCCGTCCCCTGCAGTGGGACAAACAATAGATCCAGACATCCACCCGATATGATCTAATCAACCGTCAAGTCTCCCCCATACCCATGTTATCTTTATTATCTTATATATCAAGTATATAATGTAACAAGAACAAATACAGTACATGATACGGGTAATAATATGATAACTGGACCAGAGCTCTGTTGATAACATAGAACAATATAATGGGAATCGGGAACAATATATCGGGAACAATATAACGGGAACAATATAACGGGATCAATAGATGTGGAAGTCCACATATCGCATATCAACAGCTCTCATGTCCAGTAACAGGAATACCAATATCAGAACGGGAGCTAATCATGTAACGAGCATACATGTATGTGCATGTAGCAAACATAGAAACCATGAGCTATGCAACAGGAATAAATCAATGTGCCATGTAACGGGAATAAATCCATGATCCATGTAATAGAAATAATCCTGATCCATGAAACAGGAATACAAAGACAATCACTGCATGTATACCGGTGAGTCTATATAGCAGTGGTATAAGAACATGAAGTAACTGTGTATAGCCTAGCCATGTAGCGGTGTCCTGTGTAATAGCAAATCCGTGTATCAGTGGTTCAGGCATATGCAGTAATAATGTAATGATTCTCAGTATCAATGTAAGAGTGATGCATGCACAAGGGACCTCATGTCATAACGGTGTCTAATGCATCCCATGCATTAGCATGTCTGTGGGACGGTGATACTAACACCTGACATATCAGTGTCGCGTATCCATGGAACAGTGGTCATGAACATGAACGGATAGTGTCCTGTGTCGTGTCTCAGAGGTTGACATGAAATCACTGGTCGAGTGTAGTGGTGCGTCTGTAACGGTGACTGTGTTATAGTGACAGGATACACGTAGCAGTAACGAAGTGACAATGGCAAGTGATGTGAGACAGGTAACTAAATCACGTGAAATAGATATACTCATCTCTTACGTATATGTTATCGACGTCTCTATCACGAAGTATCGATTAAGTACCATATATCGTGATTTATCCATATTTACGATTTATGAACTAGAGCAATCACTCAATCTAACATGAATAAATATAATTTATAAAATGAAAACACTCACAAACTGGCCATTGGACTGTAGCTCTCTTTCCCACGATCGCAACGGATCCAGAATCATCCGAATCGGAGTCCGAATGCTCCCGATATCGCCCGAATACTAAAAGAAATAAAATGGGGTTAAATATGTAATAAACATATTTCAATGCAAATACTAAAAAGTAGCAGGGGCTTTTATGCAAATTTACCTTTAATGGGTTTCGGAGCGGGTTTGGTCTCATAACGGGTCGGGTTTGGATCCAATACCCAAACCCGTAATTTAAGTTAAATGGGTAACGGGTTTATAGGGGTCATGGGTCTAACCCAATAGGTTTATTGGGTTTATTGGGTAATGGGTAAAAAGAGTTTGGGCCTTGGGGCTCGGGTTCACAACCCGTTAAGGGTGTGAACCCAACAGGATAACAAGGGTGGCAGCAGCAGCAGAGCTGCTGCTGCGCGCGGTGGCCGGCCAGCCCAACTGGCCGGCGTCAGGGGGTGGGCCCGCCAGCGGCGGTCCCGGCCGCCGGCGGCGGTCAGGCCCCAAGGGAGAGGGTGAGAGAGGGAGAGAGAGAGGACTGATAGGGAAAGAAAAGAAAGAAAAGGAAAGAAAGGGGAAGAAAAAGAAGATGACGAAGGAGAAGGGGGGTGCGGCCGCCGGGGTGCGGCCGCCGGTGCCGCGGCATGGCTTGGTCGCCGGAAAGGGGTTCAGCCCCTCCTTTTAGGGGCTGTACAGAGAGAGAGGGAGGAAGTGTGGGCTTTGAGAGAGATAGAGAAAGAGAAGAGAGAAGAGAGAGAAAGAGAGTGAGGAGAGAGAGAGGATTTATGAATTAGAGAGAGAGAAAGATTTATAAGAGGAAAAGAAGAGAGAGAGAAGGCGGTGGAGATGGGTCAAAGGCGGTGGGGGGAGCTCTCTGGAGAAATGGTGAAGAGGAAAGAAAAAGAAAAAGAAAAGAAAAGAAAAGAGTTTAAATCATTAAAATAATATTATTTAATTCGGCCCAAAATTGGACTAGTCCCGAACGGTGCCCAAAAATTACAGAAATAGAAAATATTATTATGAGACGTAAGATGAAGACGGTTTGTAGAAATTCAATCCGGTTAGCAAATTAAAAATCCTGGAAGATGACGCCGGTACCGGGAGACACCGATTTGGCCGGATTTCCGATAAATTCAGAAAAATTTCCAAAAATAGCCTAACGTAGCTCATTAGATTTTAAGACATACGGTGAAAGCCGATTCTCAAAATACAACTCCATTTGTGAAATAAAAATTAGAAAGCCAATTATCGGTATCGGTCGACACCGACTACGGAGATTTTCCAAAATAACCCAGAAAATTCCAGAAAATCCTGAAAAATCTAAAATATTCGAAAATAATTTTTGAAATTAAAATCAGCTCAATCGGACTATCATGGAGGTCAAATCAATTTTGTACGTCGTGTCGCACCGGGGATCAGGGGGTTACATTTCTCCCCACCTTACGAAAATTGCGTCCTCGCAATTTCCATTCAGGTGGGAGAACAATATTTCTAACCCTAAAGCCTAAATGTTACGGGTCCACGACACTTCCGCTGCGTACTCTGATATCTATAAGGAACTCGGGATGAAGAAGTATGGTAGGGAACTAACAATAACGGATTGGAAGAAAGACGATGCGAGGAAAGCGAGAAGGAAATCGGATGTTCTGGTTGACAACTAGAAGGAAGGAAGGAATACAAACGAGTCAAGGAATGAAGTGTCAGGGTCATGGTATTCTTGTACTCGTTGCTGGAATCCCAAAATTCAGATACAGATCAGTTAATCTGAACCTGATTGTACTGTTGGTAAGCGCCCAAGCATTGACCCAGGTGGTTACCCACACCAGGTGTGAACCTAGGCTCTGATACCACTATGTAACGCCCCGATCCCGCAGGTACGGGGACGTTATGGCGACGTACATACGCGAGGTGAAAACAACCTCACGCGTACGTTAAGCCTCAGTACAGGGAATCACCTCCATAGACATAATGGTTCCAGCAGGAAATAAGTACAAGAATACCTGCAGAAAGGGGTTAGTGATCATAACAGATATAAAAACAGGGATAAATGAGATAACAGAAATAAATCACCAAGATACCTATAAAGAGTCTCGATGAGGAATCTCCTATGTGACTCCAAGGCACTATCTGATAATACGGTAGCTCGGATCTCCAACCTGGGCATGCAAACCCAGGGTCGTCAGAAAGCGACCTAGTGAGTGGTAAAATGAAGGAGGCAATAATATGTACTATAGTAATACAAGCACAATAATAATAGATAAGACATGCTGTTGTAATAGTGATACCATATCCTAAGCATATAATAAGCATATAAGTAGCAGCAGAAGTATCTAAACATGAAAGATATAAGCATCTTATCTTTTAATACCATCACTACCAAGCCGGTTATCATCTGGTCATGTCTTTAGGTGTGTCCGGTTTAAATCACAAATACTGTCGTCTAGTGGTGACGTGATAGGAGTGACCATACAGGTGGGCATATGCAATATGAACATGCAGGTGGGCATATGAAGACAGAATAGATGCAATGCAGAACATGCGTAGTATGCCACCACAGAAAGAGTAACATGTACTAGGCAAAGTAACAGATATACATGTAACATGCTAGCAGATAAATGATCAGGAATAGTAACAAGTACAATTAAACAATAGGATACATGTATCAGGCAAGTCATGATATTTATACAATAGTAGCAATCAGTACCACCTGATATTATAATCACTCTCTTCCAGTGTCCCATACCACTGGCAGTTCATACTGGAGCCCGCACTCCAGTCGAACCCATCCGGACATGGCCTACGGGTACCATTATCCAAACGAGAGAGTAACCAAATAACAAGTGTTCCCGACGTCACTATTGTGTATACTGTTTTATTATGTTAATTGGAAACCCATGGTCGAGGAGTTCTTATCGGGTGGGTGTATCCCGTGCATACCCGGGACAACGGCCTTATCAGACCCCTGGCTGCTGAGACCAGGACCAGCTCGCTAGAGCTGTAACATGTAACGGAATCTCAATGAGCTAAAACAATAACGGGATGCTCATGAGTAACAGACGGTAGCCAACACTACCCCGTCCCCTGCAGTGGGACAAACAATAGATCCAGACATCCACCCGATATGATCTAATCAACCGTCAAGTCTCCCCCATACCCATGTTATCTTTATTATCTTATATATCAAGTATATAATATAACAAGAACAAATACAGTACATGATACGGGTAATAATATGATAACTGGACCAGAGCTCTGTTGATAACATAGAACAATATAATGGGAATCGGGAACAATATATCGGGAACAATATAACGGGATCAATAGATGTGGAAGTCCACATATCGCATATCAACAGCTCTCATGTCCAGTAACAGGAATACCAATATCAGAACGGGAGCTAATCATGTAACGAGCATACATGTATGTGCATGTAGCAAACATAGAAACCATGAGCTATGCAACAGGAATAAATCAATGTGCCATGTAACGGGAATAAATCCATGATCCATGTAATAGAAATAATCCTGATCCATGTAACAGGAATACAAAGAAAATCACTGCATGTATACCGGTGAGTCTATATAGCAGTGGTATAAGAACATGAAGTAACTGTGTATAGCCTAGCCATGTAGCGGTGTCCTGTGTAATAGCATATCCGTGTATCAGTGGTTCAGGCATATGCAGTAATAATGTAATGATTCTCAGTATCAATGTAAGAGTGATGCATGCACAAGGGACCTCATGTCATAACGGTGTCTAATGCATCCCATGCATTAGCATGTCTGTGGGACGGTGATACTAACACCTGACATATCAGTGTCGCGTATCCATGGAACAGTGGTCATGAACATGAACGGATAGTGTCCTGTGTCGTGTCTCAGAGGTTGACATGAAATCACTGGTCGAGTGTAGTGGTGGGTCTGTAACGGTGACTGTGTTATAGTGACAGGATACACGTAGCAGTAACGAAGTGACAATGGCAAGTGATGTGAGACAGGTAACTAAATCACGTGAAATAGATATACTCATCTCTTACGTATATGTTATCGACGTCTCTATCACGAAGTATCGATTAAGTACCATATATCGTGATTTATCCATATTTACGATTTATGAACTAGAGCAATCACTCAATCTAACATGAATAAATATAATTTATAAAATGAAAACACTCACAAACTGGCTATAGGACTGTAGCTCTCTTTCTCACGATCGCAACGGACCCAGAATCGTCCGAATCGGAGTCCGGATGCTCCGGATATCGCCCGAATACTAAAAGAAATAAAATGGGGTTAAATATGTAATAAACATATTTCAATGCAAATACTAAAAAGTAGCAGGAGCTTTTATGCAAATTTACCTTTAATGGGTTTCGGAGCGGGTTTGGTCTCATAACGGGTCGGGTTTGGATCCAATACCCAAACCCGCAATTTAAATTAAATGGGTAACGGGTTTATAGGGGTCATGGCTCTAACCCAATAGGTTTATTGGGTTTATTGGGTAATGGGTAAAAAGAGTTTGGGCCTTGGGGCTCGTGTTCACAACCCGTTAAGGGTGTGAACCCAACAGGATAACAAGGGCGGCAGCAGCAGCAGAGCTGCTGCTGCGCGCGGTGGCCGGCCAGCCCAACTGGCCGGCGTCAGGGGTGGGACCGCCGGCGGCGGTCCCGGCCACCGGCGGCGGTCAGGCCCCAAGGGAGAGGGTGAGAGAGAGTATGAGAGAAGGAGAGAGAGAGGACTGATAGGGAAAGAAAAGAAAGAAAAGGAAAGAAAGGGGAAGAAGAAGAAGATGACGAAGGAGAAGGGGGTGCGGCTGCCGGGGTGCGGCCGGCGGTGCCGCGGCATGGCTTGGCTGCCGGAAAGGGGTTCAGCCCCTCCTTTTAGGGGCTGTACAGAGAGAGAGGGAGGAAGTGTGGGCTTTGAGAGAGATAGAGAGAGAGAAGAGAGAAGAGAGAGAAAGAGAGTGAGGAGAGAGAGAGGATTTATGAATTAGAGAGAGAAAGGGAGATTTATAAGAGGAAAAGAAGAGAGAGAGAAGGCGGTGGAGATGGGTCAAAGGCGGTGGAGGGAGCTCTCTGGAGAAATGGAGAAGAGGAAAGAAAAAGAAAAAGAAAAGAAAAGAAAAGAGTTTAAATCATTAAAATAATATTATTTAATTCGGTCCAAAATTGGACTAGTCCCGAACGGTGCCCAAAAATTAAAAAAAATAGAAAATATTATCATGAGACGTAAGATGAAGACGGTTTATAGAAATTCAATCCGGTTTGCAAATTAAAAATCCTGGAAGATGACACCGGTACCGGGCGACACCGATTTGGCCGGATTTTCGATAAATTCAGAAAAATCTTCAAAAATACCCTAACGTAGCTCATGAGATTTTAAGACATACGGTGAAAGCTGATTCTCAAAATACAACTCCATTTGTGAAATAAAAATTAGAAAGCCAATTATCGGTATCGGTCGACACCGACTACGGAGATTTTCCAAAATAACCCAGAAAATTTCAGAAAATTCTGAAAGATCTAAAATATTCGAAAATAATTTTTGAAACTGAAATTAGCTCAATCGGACTATCACGGAGGTCAAATCAATTTTGTACGTCGTATCGCGCCGGGGATCAGGGGGTTACAGCAGTCCTCATAAAATATCTTATTTCTAAGTTAGTCCTCACAGAGGTTTGCGATCATGAGTCACAATTCTCATATCAGAATCTTCATTATCAGCAGACATCAAATGATCTCTAATGCTTTTCAGATCTAAAGACAAACGAAACTCATCGCGAGCATGAATAAAATGAGATCTTTCCCCAAAAAAATTCCAGAGGCCCCACTCGCGCCCCCTTCCAATCCCACGATGACCTAACCATACAGGTCGACCCGCGAATTACTCTGTGTCGGGTTTAAAGTTGAGGGGAGAGCAATGTCGGGGCAATGGTGAAGGATAAAATAAGGAATAAAAATATATAAACAAGTGGTGGTTAGGAGGAATCAGTTTATGCTGAAATGGATGAGGCTGTAGTGAATCAAATTGTGATGTTGAGTTTTTTCTAATTATGAAACAAAATAGGTGGTTGTAGCGAAACATTCCCAGGGAAAAACTGAGAAAAAAATAGTGGCAAAAATGAATGAAGAAGAAGAATAAAAAATAAATATTAAAAAGTAAAATAGTCAAAAAAAATATGAAATGAAAGTAGTGGGTTAGGGCGTGGAAAGCATGGAGAGAGGGGGGGGAGAGAGAGAGAGAGAGAGAGAGAGAGAGAGAGAGAGAGCATGCCAGTGAGCGAGAGAGGGAGAGGGAAGGAGAGATGCAAAAAAAATGAACTAAACAAAAAAGTCTACAGAAAATAAATTTGCTTTAAACAGAATCTAAACGCAAAAGAAAACACAAATTTAAATAACAAAATTAACACAATAATGAAACAGGAAAATAAATGATAAATAAGGAAGAAACAAAAATAATCCAAAAGTAAAGAAAGAGTATAAAAATCTTAATTATACAAAGAAAAGTATAAAAAATAACAATAAAATAGAAGAAAAAAGAAAGAAACAAATGTATTAAAGGAAAAAAAGAATTAATTTAAATAAAAAAGAAAAAAGTTGAAAAAAAGGAAGAAAAGGAAAGAAACAATTAAGAAGGAAAATTTTAGATAAAGTTGAAAAAAGGGAAGAAAAGGAAAGAAACAATTAAGAAGGAAACTTTTAGATAGTCGATTTTTGGGGTTCTATACTTCCAAAGTTGGTAGGGAGTGGTAATAACTGAGGTATTACGGGGAACCCCATTGAGAATGTGATAAGAAGAGACAAGAGCTTCACCCAAAGATTTTTAGGTGCTCCTGAGCTAAGAAGCATTGAGTTTATCATATCTATAAGAGTCGTGTTCTTTCTCTCATCGACTCCATTAAATTGCAGTGTGTAAGGGGTAGTGACCTCATGTATAATTTCATGCTCTTAGCAGAATTCAATTTCGTTATTTGAGGTATACTCTCCCTCACGATCAGATATTGGATCTTGATTTTCCGTTCGATCTGATTCTCGGCTTCAGCTTTATACACTTTAAGCCTATCGGGTCCTTTATCCTTAATTTTAAGAACATATGCATAGTAATATCAAAGTATTGTTTCATACTTCTTGTTAAGATTCTATTGGAGTCACAGACATCACTATGGATAAGATCAAGGGGTTTAGAGGTTCTATCAATGCAACGGAAAGGTTTCCTAATATGTTTTGCTTGAACACATACCTCACACTTGAAAGAGGGCTCAGATTTGAGCTTAGTGATTAGGTTTAAGTCGACAATTTTCTTAATGGTACCAAAGTTCACATGACCGAATCTTCCATGCAGATATCACAAGATTCAACATTAAAGATAGTAAGAGATGAAGTCCATCATGTGTTTTTATAAGTTCAACTTGAAAAGTTCATAAAATACAAAGCCTTTATCAACAAATATATTATTCCTTGTGATGACAATCTTATTTGATTCCATTATAATCTTAAATGATGCTTTTACAAGTAACGAACCACTGAATAGATTTTTTCGGACAAATGATACATGTAGAATGTTGTGTAGAGTCAACGTCTTCCCGAAGGTCATCTTCAGATCCACACATCATTTTCTAATAACCTTAGTCGTCGTCGTATCTCCTAGAGTTACACTTCCTCCACATGATTACTGATAGGTTGTGAACCAAGAGCAGTCAAATAAAATATGAATATTAGCTCTAGATCCAACCACCAGTCATCAGACTGAGTTGTATGTTAATAAGAAGTTTACTAACCTAAAGTCAGCATGCCCTTTTATCTAGTTGATCTTGAGTGCAGTAGGTCCTCTAGCAGAATGATGTAGGAGAGAGGAGCCAGAATTCAGGTCCAACAGCGAACCAGACCCAAGTCCCGGTCGACCGCCCAATTAACCGAGAAAATCATCTGAAAACAGCGGTCGACCACCTGACAAAGACCACAAGCAGAACACCAGATGTCAGTGGCCCGGTCGATTGGCCAAAAGCAGGAGGAAGACCAGAGAGGCTAGACTCAAAGTCGGTTGACTGACAATGCTAGCAGAGCCAGTGGTCAACCGCTCGGTCGACCGCCAGACGTGAATCATCGCAGTTTTGAGTTAGTTTAGGATTTTGTTTTCGGATCCAAATTGGACTTTGGTTGATTTTATCTCTCTTTATTTTGAATTTAGATTTTATAGTTAGATTAGGACTCTTTTGTAAGCCTATAAAAATCCCTTGTATTTTTTATTTTATATCTCGTGGATTCGAGTTGTTATCTTTTGCTTGAGAATTCGAGTAAATTGCTCATGGATTTGAGTGTTGTTCTCATGATTTTGAGTAAGTTCCTACTTGAAGGTTGGGTCATTGGAATTAGAATGAAATCTAGTCGGCATCGTTCACTTTCCCGCTCCACGTCAATTGGTATCAGAGGTTTGGCAACTTTTCAACGATGACAGGAGATGACGATGGATTGCAAGGCCTTTCCATAAGGAAAGGTACTACTGGAAGGAGAGATAAAACCACCCAATCTACCTTGGATCGTATGGTCCAAGCGATCGAAAGGGTCTCTCAAGATTAATGATCAAAGTCTAGCGATGGAACGTACCGAAGCGGACATGATTGTTAATCAAATCAACTACCACCACATCATCCACCACCAAGTTATCATCTGCAATATCCGCAATTTAATAAAATTTTCTACGAAGAGGAATCACCCATCTATCAGTCTAATGATTTTGAAGATAATTATGGAAGGCGAAGGAGGTCGTTAATCCTATTCCCAATAGGAGAAGCGGATTTCCGAACCCTGATAGGAAAGATAAGTTTCTTAATTCAATCCGCGACAAAGGGAGGGGATACTAAAATCTTGACAAGTTTGGGATCCTTTCATTTGATGGGAATCTTGACGTTGAGTCAACCTTACTTTGAATTGAGAAAGTTGATAAGTTATTTTACATGGAGTATTTTCTCATGGAAGATCATATCAAGTTTGTGGTTTACAAACTTAAAAGAAGAGCAGGGCATGGTGGAATCAATTACAAACCATCTGTATGCACTAAGGCAAACCACCCATAAGAACTTGACGGTGGATGAAAAGACTTTTACAAGCCTGTTGACTTGCTTTAGAGGAAGAAGAGATGCAGATTTGACCCTGACCGTTCATGAGATCTTATCGAACGAATGAGACAGCGGAGCCACAACATCAATCACCAATTGAAGAAAAGTCAACAAAGAGAGATTCATCATTGACAGACAATCCTGCAACAACAATCAGATGAGTGGCCAAGCTGATGTTGTTTCTTTCTGAAACCTCAAGCAGCTGACAGCCAAGCAAAATCTATCGATGACGGTAATTTAGTCATAAAGCTTATGCTACCTATCCAAGAGTCTACAAAAGAAGAGAAACCAAAATTCATGCTCATGTGCATTCAAGGCGAATTCTTTGTGGAATTAACGAAAATAAAACAAAGCTTTATTTTAGAAGAAGTTTCTCCAACCATTGAAATTCCTGAGGATGTCAATAAACCACTGGAAGAGTATAAAGGAGTTGGGCAAGATAAGCTTTTTAAGTTTTATCATCCATGAAAGATAATCAGCATCATGGTACATTTATTTTTCATGATTTCTAAGATCCTTTCATGCATAACGAGTGTGTTCAAGATTACAGCGTTCATCGTTCCCTTGTGGAACTCGGGGACTAGTTCTTTTAAAGAGAGAGGGACAAATGTAGGAGAGAGGAGCCAAGAATTCAGGCACAATAACGGAGATGACCCCGGTCCCAATCGACTGAAAAAACTAACTGAAGACAGTAGTCGACTGCCTGGTCGACTGCCTGATAAAGATCAGAAGCAGAAGACCAGGTGCCGTGGTACGGTCGACTGCCTGGCCGAACGACCAAAAGCAGGAGCAAGACCAGAGAGGCTAGATTGAAAATCGATCGACTGCCCGGTCGACCGATGATGATGAACAGAGCTAGCGGTCGACCACCACACGTGAATCAACCCAATTTTGAGTTAGTTTAGGATTTTATTTTCAGATTCAAATTGGATTCCAATTGATTTTATCTTTTTAATTTTTAATTTAGATTTCACAGTTATATTAGGACTCTTTTTTAAGCCTATAAAAAGGCCATTGGATTCTTTATTTTGTATTCAAGTTTTAATAAATAAATTTGAGTTTATTCCCCCATATTGCTCATGAATTTGAGTTGTTATTTTTTACTCGTGGATTCGAGTAAATCGCTCGTGGATTAGAATGTTCTGCTCGTGAATTGAGTATGTTTTTACCTGAAAGTTCCCTCCAGAGTTCTTTGGTACTAGAACGAGATCTAGCCGGTGTCATTCGCTTCCTCGCTCCTCTTCACAGAAGCATTCACAAGGGCAGTCTTTCGGTAGAAGCATTTGGTGGGGAGATGGTTGGTCTTTCTAAATACATAATAGAATTTGTCCTCTTTAGAATGGCTCGGTTGGTTTTCAGGTTTTTGAGAAGGCTGGTTAGGGCGAAATTATTTTTGGTTATTGTTGATTTTTCTTGCCCTTGGATTTGAAATTTTTCTTCTAGGTTTTTGAGTTCTGGGATTTCTCCTCAACCATATTAACTTTAGCCTTCAATTCAAATGGGGCTTGGAGTTCTGTTTATGTTGGTCTTCAACTTTAATAGCCCAAAGAATCACCATAAGGTGAGATTACCTTGTTTGTGACGGAGCTCCCTAGCAAATTTTGACTAGGAAGGAGGGAGTTTGTCAATAAGATTTGACACATTATAGTCCTCGGTAAAATTATTTCCTTAGACTGAAGATGTCAGATAAAGTCTAGAAAATCATGGAGTTGATCGTTTAAAGGTTAGGAATCAACCATGACTAACTTGTAGAAAGCAAAAGAAGTAAATCTTTCAATTCTAGCATCATCGAGCCCGTGTTCGGAATCAAGAGCTTCCCACAACTCCTTGGCACTTCTAAACTCATAGAATATGTCATAGAGTTTATCAGAAAGTGCATTAAAAATACAATGATAACAGTGATAATCAACATCCTCGGGAGAATTGGGTTTGGAGGAGGGAGTAAATAAAGAAGTAGATTTTAATGAGTCAATAGATGGATCAGACCCAGATGGAGTTGATGTATTAAGGTGCGGAGGGTTCAATGGCTGAAAGATAGTTAACCAAAATCTTATTTGATTAGCCCACCGTTTATAATTAATCTCAATGAACTTCTCAAGTTTGACTGATTTGGAGTGGTTCGGACTAGCCATATTCTTAAGAGGGAAAGTTTTGTTTGGACTTTTTAGGTTTTGTATCCAACAGTATTTGTCAAATGGTGTGAAGTGTCCATATATAATTATAAGTTGGTTGTTTTAAATTATGGTATGCAAAATAAAAGTGTGAATATCTTGTTTAATTTTCAATTTATATCTATAGATATCAATGCAAAATTTAAGGATAATAAAGTTCCAACTAGAACTAAATTTCTAGCAAATGATAATAAAAGCAAGATGAATTTAGCAATTGATTTATTGATTGTTATTTTCTAGGAATCAATCTGACAACTAATCAATGTCACCGATCTAATTGGCCAGGTTGGTGAAATCAGGTGGGAGGTTTTCTGTTCAATAGAACGATCCTTAATTACAGAACCATCTTTCAATTACCTTCCTTGGTTAAACACTAATTAGACTGGTATAAGTCAGTCTTAATAGACTGTATATCAGTATAATCCCTGTATAAAGAAAATTAATTCACTTATACAGTACTTGAAGTGAGGTACACTTATAGCGAATCTCCTTAAGACAATTACGTCCCCCACTATGGTGCTAACGGGTTACTAGATGCTGGTCTCCCAAGATACAACACTCCGTCACGGTACTTGGATAGTACTACTAAATCACCGTACGGTCGAACTGTAGTTAACCAGTACCTTCACATGATTATCAAAGTAATAGGACCGAGACAAATCTCAGGGAGAATATTTGTCTTTACTATGGAGGAACACCGATTGTCGAGAAAGGAGGGAGATAGAAGAATATTCTTCTTTGAAAGTCACAGATTTAGAGAACAATTCTATTAAAGAATTTATTAAATTTTCTGAGCCTTCTTTCAGAACGAATCTTGCTTCAGAATCTTAGTTACTTCTTCACTTCCACTTTAGAATCCGAGTTGCAAAAGAAGGGGGAGAGAGTTTTTTGCTGTGTTGCTATGTGTTTCAAATGGAAGAAAGGAGCGCTATTTATAGCGCTCCGAGAAGGGCAGATCCATCTGAACAGTTGCAATGGTTCGATCTGAGCCATTGCAATGGATCTTTCTAGACAGAAATCGCACAAACTGTTGTAACGGTTCACGACGGTTTTTTGTCAGCCGTTGCGCTTGTGCGGGTCCGGATAGCGAAGCGGGCGCGATCCGCTGTAACCGATACCTGTGAGACCCGATTCAAAAAGAACCGGACCGGGTAAGGAACCCAAACCCAAACCCGAGCCCTGGGCACCGGGCTCAGGCGCCGCGCGCGCTTGCATGGTTTCCCCCTAATTGCGCGCAAAAAATCCAAGTACCCAAAGGGCACACCCTTTATTCTCATTTATCTCTATTTAAACACTTCAAACTTTCATCCCATGGCCAACGTGGGACTAAATGCTTTTAGCTACTTTTAGTCCCCTTTTGACTTTTGAATTAGGCAAACTTTAGACTTGAATATCTTATTCATTTGAAGTCGGAATTGAACATGTGAATATACCACGTTCATCCCAAATGAAAGGAGAACACCATCCAACCATTATCCAATTGATTCTATCAATAGATCTTGTCATAATTCAACTCAAAGATTCACATTTAATTCTTCATATTTCTCAACATTCTCCCACAATGAATGAAGATTCAAGGAATTGACACATAAAGAGACTGACTCTATAGTGAAAAGTACTTTAGAAAAGAAACTGCATCAGGATAAGTGAACTAGGTCTTGAATCTTTCATAACGAAAGTTTTATCAGATTTACTGGCTAATCAGTGAACTAAGTCTTGAACTGTTAGCCGTTAGTGTAAGCCAAGTCAACAAGCTTCACACAGTAACTTTTTAAATCAACTTTGGTTCTCAGTTTTGTTCATTTTGACCCTGGACATTCTTAATTTTAGAGAGTATCTTTAGGGAATAACAGCCTTCATAGAAATTCTCAAAGAGCCGACCCAGCTCTATACTCACATAGGTGATCGTCCTATTAAAAGTAGTCTACTCTACTCCACTTGTTTTAATAACAAGATATAGGCATCATTAAAAGCGTTAAACTTATCCTTAATCGACTTGTAGAAAGCACTTGTGTGTACCTTAGGAATGGGTTAGAGTCAAACTCCTAAGTGCTTACTTGCTGAGTCAATTATAACTAGTTTTTCCTCTTAATCTTAGTCTGTGAGATCTCCAGTCGCTAAGTGAGATTTCCATTAAGCTGACTCAGTAAGGTTAGGCTTTTAGACCCATTCCTCTCGATGCGCAGTTTATACGCTCTCCACTTAAACTTTGGTAAATAGATCCGCTAAATTATCTTTTGACGAGATAAAATCAATAGAGATAATTTCATTTAAGAGCAACTGCTTAACTGTATTATATCTACGACGAATATGTCTAGACTTACCGTTATATATAAAATTTTGTGACCTAGGTATAGCTGCTTGATTATCGCAGTGAATGCATATAGCGGGCACTGATTTTGGCCATAATGGTATATCTTTCAAAAATTGTCAAAGTCATTCTGCTTCTTCTCCAGCCTTATCTAAGGCTATGAATTCCGATTCCATAGTAGAACGGGCAATGCATGTTTGTTTGAAAGATTTACAAGATATCGCTGCTCCTCCTAGAGTAAATACGTATCCGCTAGTTGATTTTGATTCCTCAGAATCTGCAATCCAATTAGTATCGCTGTATTCTTCAAGTACAGATGGATACAGTGCATATCTCAAGAATATTTCTTGGTATATAATACGTAACCTAATACTCGTAGTAGAGCAGTTCAATGATCATCACTAGGGTTACTAGTGTATCTGCTTAACTTGCTTACAACATAAGCAATGCAATTCATTAAATACATTAAACATCCGATAATCTGAGAGTACTCCAACTGGCGCACTCCAGTTCCTATATTCTTATGAAGGTGGATGTGTGGGAGAAAAGGATTTGTATTCTCCTTTATCCCATAATCCGTAAATCTTTCTATCATCTTATCCACGTAGTGAGATTGAGCTGATTTCGTCTGGTGTTCTTATGAATTTAATTCCTAAAATTACATCAGCAACCCTCAGATCCTTCATGTCAAAAATGTTAGATAACATTCTTTTAATGAACTTAATAATTTTAATATCAGTCTCAAGTATCAACATGTCATTTATATAAAGACAAACAATGATATATGTATTTTTAACCGTTTTAGTGTAAACACACTTATCATATTCAGTGATAGTGAATCCATCTTTGATCATGACACTATCGAATTCTCATGTCATTATTTTGGAGCCTGCTTTAGACCGTATAAGGTTTTACCAATTTATACACTTTGTATTCTTGGCCCTTGACTATAAATCCTTCAGGTTGTTTCATATATATTTCTTCATTTAATTCACCGTTTAAGAATGCAGTTTTGACATTCATTTAATGGATATCTAAGTTATGCAACATTATAATTGCAATCAACATCCGAATGGAGGTTATTCTTATTGCTGGTGAATAAGTATCAAAGTAGTCAAGTCCTTCTTTTGTCGATAACCCTTGGCTACTAATGTAGCCTTGTACTTATTGATAGATCCATTGGTTTTTAATTTTCTTTTGAAAATTCACTTACTCCCAATTGGTTTACTGCAAGGAGGCAAGTTTGCTAATTCCTAAGTATCATTACTTAGTATGGATTCGATTTCGCTATTTATACCTTCTCCCACATTTGTACTTCTGGGATAGACATAGCCTCTTTAAATATTTGAGGCTCGCTTTCAATAGCATGTGCTATGAAATCTGGACCAAAAGATTTTGAGATTCTAAATCTCTGACTTCTTCTTGGTTCAATTTCTGCATTAACAATAGGTTCTTCGGGGCTTTCGTCCCTGAACGCCATCTCATGTGTTCTTTACCCAGAAGTCTTTTCTGTTTCCCGTTTGTATGGAAAGATGTCTTCAAAGAACACAACATCTCTAGATTCGATAATCATGTTTACATGAATATCTGGTATTTTCTGATTTATGAACCAGAAATCTATAGGTACTACTATTCAAGGCATAACCAATGAATATGCAGTCTATAGTTTTTGCTCCCAACTTAGTATTTTTAGGTAATGGTGCTAGTACCTTTGCAAGGTACCCCCACAATTTCAGGTAATGGTAGGAAGGTGTCCTTTCATACCACAACTCAAATGGTATAAGATCAAGTTTCTTGTGGGATACTCTATTTAGAATATAATTTGCAGTTAACAGAGTTTCCCCCTACAAGTTTTGTGGAGCTCCAGAACTTATGAGCATGGAATTGACCATCTCCTTCAAAGTTATGTTCTTCCTTTCAGTAATTCTATTTTGCTAAGGAGTATATGGTGCTGTAATTTGATGGATTATACCAAATTTAGCACATAACTCACTAAAATTATTTGATTCGTATTCTCTGCCTCGATCGGATTTTAGAATTTTGATATTCTTGTTGAGTTGATTCTCAACTTCGGCTTTATATGTTATAAACATATTCATTGCCTCATCCTTACTGTTTAGAAGATATACATAACAATATCTTATACAGTCATCAATAAAAGTAATAAAATACTTTTTCCCGCCTCTAGTTGGCGTAAACTTCAGGTCACACAAATCGCTATGAGTTAACCCTAACGATTCTATATTTCGGTTAATTGAGTGAAATAAATTTTTCGCAAAGTTGGCCTCAATACAGATCTCACACTTGCGAATTTCTTCCAAGTTAAATTTAGGAATATATCTTAGATTAGACAAGTTTTTTAAAGACTTGTAATTTACATGCTCTAATCTAACATGCTATAAAATAGGAGACTCAAGAAAATAAACAGAAGACTTTTCTTTATTTATAAGCTTAGGATACAAATACACATACTTTTTGTCCACCACTGCAACATTGGCCTTAAAAAGGTCATCAACAAGATAACCCTTACCCACATACATTCCACCCTTAGTAAGTACAAATTTATCTGATTTAAAAACCATTCTAAATCCTTTCTTACTAAGTATTGATCCAGAGATCAGATTCTTGCGAATATCTGAAACATGTAGCACATCGTTCAGAGTAAGCTCTTTCCCAAATGTCCACTTCAAGATGACCTTTCCTTTTCTCTCAACCTTGGAGACGATTGAGTTTCCCATGAAGAGTTGCTCATCTTACTCTAGTTTTTGATATTCAGAGAATAATAATTTCTCAGAGCAGATGTGCCGAGTAGCTTCAGTGTCTACCCACCAATCCTTATTGTTGGTCGTTAGATCCCACTTCTAACACCACAGCTGAAAGGTTTGGTGACGCATGGTCGGTCAGGTTTGCCTGTGGATAGTTCTTCTTGTTCTTTTTGAGACGGCTGCGACATTCATTCGCCTTATGCCCCTCTTTGTTGCACATGTAACAAGTTCCCTTGAAACGCATGTTCTTACCTTCTTGGACCTTACCTTTGTACCCTTGGGCAGTTTTCTTCCGCTTTAAGCCTTTGAAAGTAGACGTTTTCCCCTTTGAGTCTTCGATCACATTGGTCTTGACTTCATAGGAGTTCTTATTGCTCCTTTTCTCAGACTTTTGGTTGTCCTCCTCAATTCGAAGCCTCACAATGAGATCTTCCAACTTCAGCTCCATGAGCTTGTGCTTTAGGTAGTTCTTGAAATCTCTCCACGCAGGTATGAGTTTCTCCACAATAGTAGCAACCTGAAAAGTTTCAGGTAGATTCATACATTCAGCCTCTATCTCGTGCAAGATAAGTTAGAACTCTTGCACCTGACTGATCACAGTCTTGTTGTCCACCATCCTGTACTCTAAAAATCGTCTTACGACGAACTTCTTGGTACCAGCATCTTCAGTCTTGTACTTCTTATCAAGACTAGCCCATAACTTCTTTACCGTTGTGATTGGACTGTAGACATTGTAAAGAGAGTCATCCAGTCCAAGACAAATACATCTCTCTCTTTCTATCTGATCTAAGTTCTGAAGCAAATTCTGAACTAAGAAGTAGGAAAGCGACTTCCAGCAAGAAGTGAGAATCCGAAGCGACTTCCAAAGAAGATTCTGCGAAATTTGTTCTGAAAGAGGAATCAGAAAATTCAACAGATTCTGTTATAGAATTGTTGTCTGAATCTGGTACTTCTAAAGAAAAATATTCTTCAACCTTCCTTCATCCTCAACAGTGGGTGCTACTCCAAAGTAAAGGCAAATAAACGATCCTGTGGAAGGTATTGGTTGACTACGGTTCGACCGTACGGTGATTTGGTAGTGCTATCCAAATACCGTGAAGGAGTGTTGTATCTTGGGAGACCAGCGTCCATTATCCCGTTAGCACCGGTGCGGGGGACGTAATTGTCTTAAGGAGATTCGCTCTAAGCGTACCTCACTCCAAATACTGTATAAGTGGATTAAGTCCTTTATACAGGGGATATACTTTACAGTATATCGAGACTGATTTATATTCAGTCTAGTTGGTGTTTAACCAAGGAAGGAAATTGAAAGGTGGTTCTTAAATTAAGGAACGTTCTATTGAACGAAAAACCTCCCACCTGATATTTACCGACCTGGCCAATTAGATTGTTGATATCTCAGTGATCTTGATTAGTTGTCAGATTGATTCCTGTTAAGCAGAATACCAACAATCTTAAGACAATTACCGTTTCTTACTTCTGTTCTGCTTGAACTTGCAGAAAATGTCTGAGACAAATCAAGATAGCTTAAGCAAGGCAACAAACATGCCGCTCCAAGCTTTGATGCCTACTCCACTTCCTAACCCGAAGCCGGAGAAGCCAGGAAAATTTGATGGCACAGAATTCAAGAGGTGACAACAGAAGATGCTCTTCTACTTGACCACTCTTCATCTGGCCAAATTCCTGCAGGAGGATCTACCAGAACACGGAACTGATCGGGACTCAGTCCTTGCAGTCGATGCTTGGACACAAGGTGACTTCCTTTGCCGAAATTATGTTTTAAATGGTCTGGATAACTCTCTTTACAATGTCTACAGTCCTATCACTACGGCAAAGAAGTTATGGGCCAGTCTTGACAAGAAGTACAAGACTGAGTATGCTGGTACCAAGAAGTTCGTCGTAGGACGATTTCTGGAGTACAAAATGGTGGATAGCAAGATTGTAATCAGTCAGGTGCAAGAGTTCCAACTTATCTTGCACGAGATAGAAGCCGAAGTTATGATTCTTCCTGAAACTTTTCAGGTTGCAACTATCGTGGAGAAACTCCCACCTGCATGGAGAGACTTCAAGAACTACCTGAAGCACAAGCGAAAGGAGCTAAAGTTGGAAGATCTCATTGTGAGGCTTCGTATCGAGGAGGACAACCGCAAGTCCGAGAAAAGGAGCAGCAAGAACTCCTACGAAGCAAAAGCAAATGTGATCGAGGACTTAAAGGGGAAAGCGTCTACTTCCAAAGGCTTAAAGCGGAAGAAGACTTCCCAGGGGTACAAAGGCAAGGCCCAAGACGGCAAAAGCATGCGATTCAAAGGAACCTGCTACATCTGCAACAAAGAAGGGCATAAGGCTAATGAATGTCGCAGCCGTCTCAAAAAGAACAAGAAGAGCCACCCACAGGCGAACATGACCAACCATGAATCACTAAGCCTTTCAGCTGTAGTGTCAGACGTGAATCTGACAACCAATAACAAGGATTGGTGGGTAGACACGGGAGCTATTCGGCACATCTGCTCGGAGAAATTGTTATTCTTAGAATATCAAAGGCTAGAGCAAGATAAGCAACTATTCATGGGTAATTCAGCTTCCTCAAAGGTTGAAGGAAAGGGCAAGGTCATCCTGAAATGGACATCGGGGAAAGAGCTTACTCTTAACGATGTGCTTCATGTTCCAGACATCCGCAAGAATTTGATCTCCGGATCAATACTTAGTAAGAAAGGATTTAGAATGGTATTTGAATCCGATAAATTTGTACTTACTAAGGGAGGGATGTATGTGGGAAATGGTTATCTTGTTGATGGACTTTTAAAGCCAATGTTGCAGTGGTAGATAAAAAGTCTGTGTATTTGTACCCGAAGCTTATAAATAAAAGAAATTCTTCTGTTTATTTGCTTGAGTCTCCTATTTTGTGGCATGCTAGATTAGGGCATGTAAATTACAAGTCTTTGAAAAACTTGTCTAATCTGGGATATATTCCTAAACTCAACTTGGAAGAAATTCGCAAGTGTGAGATTTGTGTTGAGGCCAAGTTGGCGAAAAATTCATTTCACTCAATTGATCGAAATACAGAACCTTTAGGGTTAATTCATAGCGATCTGTGTGACTTGAAGTTTATGCCAACTAGAGGCGGGAAAAAGTATTTTATTACTTTTATTGATGACTGTACAAGATACTGTTATGTGTATCTTTTAAACAGTAAGGATGAGGCAATAAATATGTTTATAATATATAAAGCTGAAGTTGAAAATCAACTCAACAAGAAAATCAAGATTCTAAAATCCGATAGAGGCGGAGAATATGAATCAAATGATTTTAGTGAGTTATGTGCTAATTTATGTATAATCCATCAAACTACAGCACCATACACTCCTCAGCAGAATGAAATTGCTGAACGGAAGAACAGAACTTTGAAGGAGATGGTTAATTCCATGCTCGTAAATTTTGGAGCTCCGCAGAACTTGTAGGGGGAAGCTCTATTAACTGTAAATTATATTCTAAATAGAGTACCCCACAAGAAACTTGATCTTATACCATTCGAGTTATGGCATGGAAGGACATCTTCCTACCATTACCTCAAAATGTGGGGGTGCCTAGCAAAGGTGTTAGCACCATTACCTAAAAAGACTAAGTTGGGAGCAAAAACTATGGACTGCATATTCATAGGCTATGCCTTGAATAGTAGTGCCTACAGATTTCTGGTTCATAAATCAGAGATACCAGATATTCATGTAAACATGATTATCGAATCTAGAGATGCTGTGTTCTTTGAAGACATCTTTCCGTACAAACGGGAAGCAGATAAGACTTCTGGAAAAAGAACACACGAGATGGCGTTCAGGGACGAAAGTTCCGAGGAACCGACTGTTAATGCGGAAACTGAACCAAGAAGAAGTCAGAGATCTAGAATCTCAAAATCTTTTAGTCCAGATTTCATAGCATACGCTATTGAGAGCGAGCCTCAAACATTTAAAGAGGCTATGTCAACCCCAGAAGCACAAATGTGGAAAGAAGCTATAAATAGCGAAATAGAATCCATACTAAGTAATCATACTTGGGAATTGGTAAACTTGCCTCATGGCAGTAAACCAATTGGGTGTAAGTGGATTTTCAAACGAAAATTAAAACCCGATGGATCTATCGATAAGTACAAGGCTAGATTAGTAGCCAAGGATTATCGACAAAAAGAAGGACTTGACTACTTCGATACTTATTCACCAGTAACAAGAATAACGTCCATTCGGATGTTGATTGCAATAGCAGTATTGCATAACTTAGATATCCATCAAATGGATGTCAAGACTGCATTCTTAAATGGTGAATTAAATGAAGAGATATATATGGAGCAACCTGAAGGATTTAAAGTCAAGGGCCAAGAACATAAGGTGTGTAAATTGGTAAAATCCTTATACGGTTTAAAGCAGGCTCCAAAACAATGGCATGAAAAATTTGATAGTGTCATGATCAAAAATGGATTCACTATCAATGAATGCGATAAGTGTGTGTACACTAAAACAGTTGGAAATGCATGTATCATTGTTTGTCTTTATGTAGACGACATGTTGATACTTGGGACTAATATTGAGATTATTAAGTCCACTAAATGAATGTTATCCAACAGTTTTGACATGAAGGATCTGGGGGTTGCTGATGTAATTTTAGGAATTAAAATTACTAGAACACCAGATGGAATCAGTCTATC
Source organism: Agave tequilana (assembly GCA_038442645.1). NCBI lineage: Eukaryota > Viridiplantae > Streptophyta > Magnoliopsida > Asparagales > Asparagaceae > Agave > Agave tequilana. The sequence continues at coordinate 74,008 of JAVJIF010009638.1, read as the reverse complement.
TCAATCTCACTACGTGGATAAGATGATAGAAAGATTCAAGGATCATAGGATAAAGGAAAATACAAATCCTTTTCTCCCACACATCCACCTTCATAAGAATACAAGAACTGGAATACGCCAGTTGGAGTATTCTCAGATTATCGGAAGTCTAATGTATTTGATGAATTGCACTAGACCCGATATTGCTTACGCTGTAAGCAAGTTAAGTAGATATACTAGCAATCCTAGCGATCTACATTGGACCTCTCTACTACGAGTATTGGGTTACGTATCACATACTAAGGAATATGTCTTGAGATATGGACAGTATCCACCTGTACTGGAAGGATACAATGATGCTAATTGGATTGCAGATTCTGAGGAATCAAAATCAACTAGCGGATACGTATTCACTCTAGCAGGAGCAGCGGTATCATGGAAGTCTTCTAAGCAAACATGTATTGCCCGTTCCACTATGGAATCGGAATTCATAGCCTTAGATAAGGCTGGAGAAGAAGCAGACTGGCTTCGACAATTCTTAGAAGATATACCATTATGGCAAAAGCCAGTGCCCGCTATATGTATACACTGCGATAATCAAGCAGCTATATCTAGGGCACAAAATGTTATATACAACGGTAAGTCTAGACATATTCGTCGTAGACATAATACCGTGAAGCAGTTGCTCTCAAATAGAATTATCTCTATTGACTTTGTATCGTCAAAGGATAATTTAGCGGATCCGCTTACTAAAAGTTTAAGTGGAGAGCGTATAAACTGTGCATCGAGGGGAATGGGTCTAAAAGCCTAACCTTACCGAGTCAGCTTAATGGAAACCTCACTTAGCGACTGGAGATCCCACGGACTAAGTTCAAGAGGAAAAACTAGTTATGATTGACTCAGCAAGTAAGCACTTGGGAGCTTGACTCCAATCCATTCCTAAGGTGCACATAAGTGCTTTTCTACAAGTGGATTAAGGATAAGCTTAACGCTTTTAATGATGCCTATATCTTGTTACTAAACAAGTGGAGTAGAGTAGACTACTCTTAATAGGTCCATCACCTATGTGAGTATAGAGTTGGGTCGGCTCTTTGGGAATTTCTATGGAGGTTGTTATTCCCTAAAGATACTCTCTGAAACCAAGAATGTCCAGGGCCAAAACGGACACAACCGAGAACCAAAGTTAATTTGGAAAGTCACTGTGTGAAGCTTGTTGACTTGGCTTACACTAACGGCTAACAGTTCAAGACCTAGTTCACTGATTAGCCAGTAAGTCCGATAAAGTTTTCGCTATGGAAGGTTTAAGACCTAGTTCACCTATCCTTATGCAGTTTCTTTTCTCAAGTACCTTTCACAATAGAGTCAGTCTCTTTGTGTGTCATTTCCTTGAATCTCCATTCATTGTGGGGGATTGTTGGAATTGAAGAATATAAGTATGAATCTTCGAGTTGAATTATGGCGAGATCCGTTGTTCGAATCAATTGGATGATGGTTGGAATGTGTTCTCCTTCCATTGGGGATGAACGTGGTATATTCACATGTTCAATTCCGACTTCGAATGAATGAGATATTCAAGTCTAAAGATTGCCTAATTCAAAGCCAAAACGGGACTAAAGGTAGCTAAAAGCATTTAGTCCCACATTGGCCATGAGATGAAAGTTTGTGGTGTATAAATAGAGAAAATTGAGAACAAAAGGCGTGCCCTTTGGGTACTTGGAGTTTTCGCGCGCGATTGGGAGGGATCTATGCCCGCCCGCACATGTGTGCATGCGCGCGCGCGCCGCCGCTAGCGGCGGCCGGCCGGGCTCGGGCTCGGGCTCGGGCTCGGGCTCGGGTCTGGGTTCAGGTTCAGGTTCAGGTTCAGGTTCCTACCCTGCCTGGTTCTTTTTAAATCAGGTCTCAAGGGTATGGGCCACTCCGGATCCGAACCAGACCCGCTCCGCTCCGCTACCCGCTCCACTCCGGATCCGAATCGCCTGCGAACGGATCCAAACCGCCCGCCAACGAACGTCCGCTGCAACTGTTGGGATTCGCGGACGGGAATGCCCTCCCGGAGCGCTATAAATAGCGCTCCGGTTTCCCTTTCTCAGACACACCAAGACAAATACATCTCTCTCTCTCTTTCTATCTGATCTAAGTTCTGAAGCAAGTTCTGAACTAAGTAGGAAAGCGACTTCCAGCGAGAAGTGAAAATCCGAAGCGACTTCCAAAGAAGATTCTGCGAAATTTGTTCTGAAAGAGGAATCAGAAAATTCAACAGATTCTGTTATAGAATTGTTGTCTGAATCTGGTACTTCTGAAGAAAAATATTTTCAACCTTCCTTCATCCTCAACAGTGGGTGCTACTCCAAAGTAAAAGCAAATATTCATTTGAAATTTGTCTTTGTACCGCTGCTTCAACGATCCTATGGAAGGTACTGGTTGACTACGGTTCGACCATACGGTGATTTGGTAGTGCTATCCAAATACTGTGAAGGAGTGTTGTATCTTGGGAGACCAGCGTCCATTATCCCGTTAGCACCGGTGCGGGGGACATAATTGTCTTAAGGAGATTCGCTCTAAGCGTACCTCACTCCAAATACTATATAAGTGGATTAAGTCCTTTATAGAGGGGATATACTTTACAGTATATCGAGACTGATTTATATTCAGTCTAATTGGTGTTTAACCAAGGAAGGAAATTGAAAGGTGGTTCTTAAATTAAGGAACGTTCTATTGAACGGAAAACCTCCCACCTGATATTTGCCGACCTAGCCAATTAGATTGTTGATATCTCAGTGATCTTGATTAGTTGTCAGATTGATTCCTGTTAAGCAGAATACCAACAGCTTGCACATTGGATGTAATTGGCAGATCAAATTGAAACAGTGTGTGATGGTAGTGGCCTCATTTATTTTATTTTTAACAATAACTGAGATTGGATAATCAATCTACAGGATTTATTAAATGAAAACAATAAATAATACAAGTGAAAAATTAAATGAAGTTAGAAGCCGACCTGTGAAGAGTAGACGCGCGAAACACCGCACTAGAGAATCAGGAAGCGTCTTTTGTATAGGCACACCATTTTCCTGAAACGCTAGCAATAACTTCCCCCGAGATTCGGTGACTTGCGCAGAATGACGTGCAAGCTCTTTTGATCGAGCAAAGATAAGTTGCCCAAGGATGTAATTTAAGAGTACAATGAGGAAGAAGAAGAAGAAAAAGAAGCTGTTTTCTCTTGTTTTTCAATGTGTTAAATCATAAAGAACTATGTTCTTTTTATAGGCCAAAAACTGAGAAGTTATCAACTAACCCCTCAAATCATGCAATGACCATTTTCTAGCTCACAATCACAAGAATTGTGGAATTAGTTGATGAATGAGTCAAAGTTGATTAAATCAACCAATTAAAAGAAAAACTCAATCTTTTCATAATATTTTTTTAAAGATATGCAAAAAATCCAACCGTAGAGAAAAATATAAAATTAAAAACAAAGAAGAGCTCGGAGGGAGAGAGAAAGAGAGTTGAAATTGGATTCTTTTTTCTTTTTTCCGTTCTCTCTTGTTTTTGATGGATAACAAAGAGAGAATTTAGTTAAAAGATTTTATTTTAAAAACAAATTAGGCGGCGCACAATTATGTAATAGAATAAGAGAGGGGAATAAATTTCTGCACTTGTTTTCTTTCATTTGTTTTTAAGAATAGCTGTAGATAGATTTATATATTTGTCCATAATTTATAATATTTTTATACATCATCTCATGATTTTATATCTTCTTGTGAAAATTTTCTTTCATCAGTTATTAAGAGATTCCAAGTTGTCACTAAGATATGATGCTAAAAATTTGTGTTATCCTTGAATATTTATTATCATGATCGACTCCTACGTTGTCCAGCAAAAACCAAGAACACATTTTTATGATTTGAATTAATTCTTTCTGGTGGTCTGGAAAGATTTTATATTAATAATTTACAACTACCCACATGATAGCTATAGACAAGTATGGGAGGATTTTCTTCTTTTACTTTTTCCTTTTTTTGGTTTCTTTTTATTTTTTTGTTTTTGTTTTTTATATTGTGTCGAGATTTAGTAACAATTTATGAAAATTGCTGGAATGTTTAAGTGAACATTGAAAGAGAAAATAGAGTAAGAGAAAGCTTCATCTTTCAAAGCCTATTTGTTTGGCTCGAAGAGAAAAATGAAAAGAGCGTGAAGAGAACTCGCTTCCTCAGCTTATGAATTTGGATCTCATGGAAGGAAAAATAAAGAGATGAGAAGAAATATTAGTTGGATTCTAGGTGGACACTTTTCTTTCAAAGTTTCTTCTTCATTTTTTTTTGTTGGAGATGCATGGGAGGAAAGAATCAAAGTAAAATATAAATTGTTTTATTTTCCACTTTCTTCTTCACAAGTACTAGTGCAATTATTAAATCCCTCTTTCTTCTTTACTTTTTGAATAAACACTTCTTATCTCTTCCAAAATTCTTCTCTTTGTTTTCTCTTCTTCAATTTTCTTCTATTTTAAAAAACAAACCGGCCCTAAATTGAGTAGGTTTTGTGATGAGGAGCGGAAAAATGAACGATGCCGACTAGATCTCGTTCTAGTATCAACGAACCTTGAAAGGATCTTCAGGTAGAAAACGTACTCGAATCTACGAGCACAGTAATTGAATCCACGTGTAACTCGAAGTCACGAGCATTTGGGAGAGAAAACTCAAAGTTTATCAATCAAAAGCTAATATAAAACAAAGAATACAAGGGTCTTTCTATATGCTTATAAAAGAGTTCTAATTTAACTGTGAAATCTAAATTTAAAATAAATAAAGATATAATCAATCGGAGTCTAATTTGGAACTAAAAACAAAATCCTAAACTAACTCAGAATTGGGCTGATACGCGTCTGGTGGTCGACCGCTCGGTCTTTTCTGCAATGTCGGTTGACCGGCCAAGAGATTGAATTCTCTGGTCTTGGTTTGTCTTCTGTCCGGTCGGCCAGTCGACTGGTTCCTTCTTTTGCTCTCTGCTTTGTCGTCAGTTGGTCGACCGATGTCTTTAGCTGGGTTTCTCGGTCGACCAAGCGGTCGATCGAAACCTGAACCTCGTCCCTGGTTGAGCCTCGATTTGTGCCTTTGCCTTCCTACATCAGTCTCTCACTCTTCAAAAGAATTCGTCCTCGAGGTCGATCAACTTGATTGCATATGGATACAAGTGAAGACCCTTGTTCTTGCATAGGTTTTGAAATAGATGGAATCGGTCTCATGAAAATTTTGTTGCCCTCCCCATATATATATTCTCTTTTCCTTTGTGAGTAGCGTCAATGTCATGCTGCCATGGCCTACCCAGAAGAATGTGGTACTTGTCCATGTTGACAACATCACAAGCAACTGAGTTTTGATAGTATTTGCCAATTGAAATATAAACATGACATCGATTTGTTACCTTGATACTGGGGCCTTTCTTGATCCACCCAATATTGTAGGGATGATGATGCAGTTTCGTTTCTAACTTCAAATGATCTATCAATGCTCTAAACACGATGTTCTCGCAGCTTCCATTGTCGACAATGAGATTGCATACCTTGTCTTTGATCAAACATATTGAGTAGAAGATTTGATGTCACTGTGTGATGTCAGGGATCTTCTAGTGTGAGTTCTTTTCTTGTTGCTTTTTATTAGTTTTGCGTTAGGTGATGGAAGTATAAATGTGTAATTGCAAAAAAAAAAAAATTTGAAGGTGATGAGCAAATCAAGTTGTTTTCATATATATATATATATATATATATATATATATATATATATATATATATATATATATATATATATATATATATATATATATATATATATAGGGCTTACTGTACCTCAGCCTGCAGGCTGAGAGAGTTTCTCAGCCTGCGGGACGTGGCTGAATATATGCCACACATCGGTCGCAGAGTGTGGGCGCCAAAAAAATCAAAAAAATCCCGCCTAAACAATCGTGAAACAAATTGACAAAAATACCCCTTTTATATGACGACGGCGACTTCTAGCATTGAAAAGTAAAAAATATTCCATGGTCGCATACTTAATACAGAATAAAGAATACCGGAGGAAACATGCTATCGTATAGCAATGCGACCTCCTTCAGTACTGCGACCAAAGTCGCAAACTTCTTTCTCATTACGATGGTGATGACGAGGATTAGAAGTTTAAAAAAATAAAAATTGTATTTTATTTTTTTTTAAATATATATAAATCTGTTTTCTAAAGTTAATTGTGTGAATTACATTTTTTACTACTATGTCTTGGTTGAAAATGCTGTACAATTGTTACAAACCTTCATTTTAAATATTTTACGCTAAACGAATATACTGCGACCATGGACGCAGTTAATAATTATATTACTTCACCCTTATAAATTTTTAAAATGAAAGGTTGCGACATTGGTTGCAGTTGCTGGACGCAGACTTAATAAATACACTGCGACCTTGGTCGAGTTGCTGGACTTTAGTCTTAATCAACAACAACACTGCTACCTTGGTCGCAGTTTCTGACCGTAGTCTTAATAAAATAAACGACCGTAGTCTTAATAAAATAAACCGCGACCTTGATCGCAGTTGTTGGTGTTTAGTCTTAATAAAATACACAGCGACCTTGGTCGCAGTTGCTGGTCTTTACTCTTAATCAACAACATCACTGCGACCTTGGTCGCAGTTGGTGGTCTTTATAAATAATCAACAACAACACTGCGACATTGGTCGCAGTTGATGGCCGCAGTCTTAAAAAAATAATCTCCAATCTTGGTCGCTATTGCTGGTCTTTAGTCTTAATCAACAACAACACTGCGACGAGGTCAACAACAACACTGCGACGAGGTGACACGTCACCGCAGCAGTTGCTTAGTCGCAGACTTTGGTCACAGTGTCGACCCTGGTCGCAGTAGTTACTGTTTGCAATGTATCTTATGCGACCTTGGTCGCAGTGTCATCTATGGTCATAGTTGTTTTGTTTGCAATGCATGGCTGCGAACAAGATCGTAGTTTATTAAAAAAAACAAATATGCTTTTTATTTATGTCCAGGCATTTATCTCCAGGCATGTGCAAATGATACAAAACGATCTCTTATACAATAAGATTGAGTGTTACAATATAGTAGTACAAAGAAGACTAAACATCAAAAAATCCCTTGTTGACTAAGAGCAATCTTCTTCTTGAGGTCTGGTGGCAGCAAAATCAATAAGATTGAGTGTTACAAAGAAGACTAAACATCAAAGTAGCCAAGAAGACAAAACATCAAAAAATCCCTTGTTGACTAAGAGCAATCTTCTTCTTGAGGTCTGGTGGCAGCAGAATCCTCCGATTCCAACTGACCCTCCAAAGTGCCGGGATACGATCTTTCGTTGATGAACATCTCTTCACCAGAAGGCTATCCAGTGAGCATGGAGTTTCCTCGATGTCACTTCTGGGGTAAGAGAGGGAGAGTGAGACCTCACAAGGTATGCTACCCACCACTATATCCACCACATCCCCCGCCGCCATACCCACTCTGACCATCCGTTATCAGCAAGCTTGACTGGTGCATCAAGTCAGAGCAGATCTCGGTGAGGCTTAAGTCCTCGTCAGGGATTATGACTTCTTCCCTTGTGAACGACGAGGACCATGACTTCTTCCCTTGTGGATGATGAGGTCTATGACTTCTTCCCTTGTGGACGAACATCGATCAAGTTCGTCCATAGGGTCATCTTCATCCATGGAGGCAGGCCCCTGTTAGAGACTCTGAAGAAGGCGGAAATTCTCAGAGCAATTGCTCTGGAAAGAAAACAGTCTAATTATGGGCTGTTAAAGGGAGAGGGTGAGCCCTATTTATAGGCAGCCCATAATAACCATAATTAATGGTTCATTAATCAGAATCGTCGGCATTAATGGTCTCCAACCGCCAGCGCCGGTTTGGCATTAAAAGACATTAACGCCTAAACCCAATGAAGAGCCGACGCGTGGACAACCGTTTCGGGAAACAACGAATGGTGCGGGGTTCGTCAACATAGACTTGACGTTAAAAGATCTCATAAAATCTTTATGACAGGTCGCGTCTCACGGACTGACTCCAAGTCGCATCAGACAACAGACAACTTTTCATTTTTCATTTAGATTCAAAAAATGACTTAATCCAAAAACAACTTAATAAAATAACACTTACTTAACGTACTGCGACCAAAGTCGCAGTCCATGTAATGCAACCCTAGATTGCAGTTGCTGGCCATCTTTATCAATAACAACACTGCGACCTTGGTCGCATTTAACCATGTACACTGCGACCAAAGACTTTGACTAAGGTCGCAGTTTAAATGTACAATGCGACCAAAGACTCTGACTACATTATATACAAAAAAATTAATTACTTAACGTACTGCGACCAAAGTCGCAGTCCATGTAATGCAACCCTAGATTGCAGTTGCTGGCCATCTTTATCAATAACAACACTGCGACCTTGGTCGCATTTCACCATGTACACTGCGACCAAAGACTTTGACTAAGGTCGCAGTTTAAATGTACAATGCGACCAAAGACTCTGACTACATTATATACAAAAAAAATAAACTATAAAGTAGAATTTTATCGCAGGTTGAAAAAATTGATCTGAAAAGATTTTATATTTTCAAAAAAAATTTTATCGCAGGCTGAAAAGGAGAAACTAGATCTTTCAAAAAAGAGGTAAAGAAATAGGGCGAAAAGTAATTTATATCCTATAAAGAGCGGCAAAAATAAAAGGGGGGGAAAATAATAATAAACAATAAGGAAAAGTTATCATAAGGGGTATTTGGTAATTTAACTTCTACCTAAAAGCGGGCCGCAAGTCAGTGAGGTGACAAATTGAGCCACGTCACCGCAGGCTGAGATAGTACTCTCAGCCCGCGGGCTGATATACATTTTTCTCATATATATATATATATATATATATATATATATATATATATATATATATATATATATATATATATATATATATAAGGTAAAGTGTACCTAGTAGGTCTCCTTAGATTACAATCTAAGGAGGAGGCTTAAAACCCCAACATTTTTAATTTTTTTTTTACAATCCGACCGCACATTATCATCTTCATGTTCTAAGATGTACATATATAAGAAATCAAATGATTTGAATTTCGTTTTCTTATTGATCTAATCGTTCCATTTTGTTCTACTTTAAAAAACCGTTAATATTTGAACCCAAAGAAAATAGAGTAAACGAACCCAAAATCACTTGATTTTTATATGTATACATCTTAAAACATGAAGTTGATAATGTGCGGTCGGATCGTGAAATTGTTTTTGGGATGTTGGAGTATTAAGCCTTCTCCTTAGATTGTAATCTAAGGAGAACTACTAGGAGCACTTTACCCATATATATAAGGGGACCTACTATCAGATCCGACGGCCCACGTGAAAGTTCTCACATGAATTCGTGAGAACCGTTCTTAGGGGATCAACTCACAATATATATATATATATATATATATATATATATATATATATATATATATATATATAGAGATAGAGAGAGAGAGAGAGAGAGAGAGAGAGAGAGAGAGAGATAGACTTGTATCCTTTCAAAAGGATTTGATCCCGGATCCTTCCCACTCAAAATCAACTCTCCAACATTCGAATACAAGATCCACTCCGTTGAAGTTGATCTATACTATTTCAAGTATCTATAAACCAAAAATCAAGTGTTTTAAATACTTTTTGCCCATCCATCAAGCGACGCAAAATGGACGGCCGAAAGTAGTGAGTTGGTTAGATCTATGTCTTTAGACATACAAATTCTCGATCCGGCCATTTCATTATGATCTAAACATTTAAAAACCCCTATAAACTAATTTTTGTTAGATTTCAAATGTTCTACACCGTTAAACTAACCAACTCACTATTTAGGCCGTCCGTTTTTCCCCTACTTGATGGATGGGCAAAAAGTATTTAAAACACTTGATTTTTGGTTTATAGATACTTGAAATAGTATAGATCAACTTCAACGGAGTGGATCTTGTATTCGAATGTTGGAGGGTTGAATTTGAGTGGGAAGGATCCGGGATCAAATCCTTTTGAAAGGATACAAGTATATATATATATATATATATATATATATATATATATATATATATATATATATATATATATATTTCAAAGCTCGTTGAATGCATATTACTTTTCACCCTAAAAAAAAATAATAAAAATAAAACAACAAAAACAAGTTGCTTTAAAACTATGAAAATAAATTGAAACTGGAAGAATGAGAGAAAAATTTCAACTCTAAAACATTGATTGTTTCTCTAAGAAAATGAAGGGAAAAGTGATTGCAATCAAACAAAATTTGCTAAAAGATTTAATAATTAGCAACAGAACTTTTAGGAATTTGAAAACATATTTAAAACTCAGGGGAAAATGGGGAATTTTTCGGATACAAAAATTAGAAAATTTTCAAATGAAATGAGATATGAACAAAGTCAAAATTTTGAGCATTTTGATAGAGAGATGAAAGCAAATAGAAGAGAAAGAGATGAAAACATAACCAAAGTCGTGACGTGGTGGGTGTTGAATTTAAAAAAAGATGAGAAATAGAAAAAAAAAAAAATAGAGAGGAGGGGTAAAATTATCTAACATGTATCACATACAACTTAAATGATGAACAAATTTAATAAATATGAAATTATAAAATTATTAAAATTGAAGATGGTAACGTTTCAAAAAAAATATACAGCATATTCTCTTGAGATAAGCCACAAAGCACAATGTGTTTTGGTGCAATCTCCCCCTCTCCCCAGCGCGCACACGCGGACCCACAGATGCATATCGTCAGAATAAACCATCCATGTCCCGTATTGATAAAGTCTTTTACAGTTGTAAATGAGTTAAATACATATAAGTTTTATGGTGTTTGGTTGGTAATATAAAGTTGTAAGTAAGAAAATGAATTATAGTTTATGGTGTTTGGTTGTCGTGTGTAAGTCGTAGGTGAAAAAATTAAGTACAAAATTAACTATTTGGCGATTTAAAAAATTTTAATATTGCAAATAAATAATAAAAATGTTAAATATTAAAAAAATTAATATTAACATAAAAACTAATACAAATTTGCATGACCATAAAATTAATTGTAAGTGTGTAAATGAGCTGTAAGTAATTGATAATTGAGTTACAAGTGAGTGATAGTTGAATTGCTTTATATCTTTTATAAATTACGGCCTAAATAAATACCGTCATTATAATTAAGATATAAGTTATTTACAAATTACAGACTCGAGGAAGAGAAGAAAATAAGCCTATCGGCCAGCTTCGCCCTTTTTGTTCTCTTAGCGTCCAAAGAATTCCCGCCGCATCTCGCCCATCAAGCCCCGGACCGCCGACGATTCCTCGCAACAGGTAATTCTCTTTCTGATTTAGGGGTTTCTTCTCTAATTTTAGATTCTTATGCTGTAATTTGCTGTTCTGAACCTAATTATTTGGTATCATGTTCTTGTCCATTGCAAGATTTTGCGCTTCTTCTCCTAGCTGAGCTTGAAATTTGTGAAATTATACTACTGAAACCTCTCTGATGAACTCTTTCGTCTCTGGGGTTTTTGAGAAGTGCTGCGGTGTGATCAGTAATGAACTTAGTGGTGGACAGAAGAGGGTTAATCATGAATACACTATAAGAAACTATGAAAAGATAAGTATATTTAGTAGTTAAGATGCATAAGCGGGTGTCTCACTAAGACATTAAGATTTCTTACTGAGGCCTAGCTTGGCAACCCGGTTCTCCGAACTGGAGTTTATACGCAGACAAACTGTGATATCATTCTCTTTAAAGTTTCTTGAAATATAGTCAGAGCAGAGGTTCATAAACCCCAGTTACAGGGAGAATTTGTTCCTGAATTGGTGTTTGGCTAACTCCATGACCTAGTTTGCAAAACCCAATTCTCCAAACTGAGGTTTCAATTAAGTTATTGGAAAACCATTATTTGTGCATACAAATTGTATTTTCATTCAGTTTGGAGTTTTGGAGGTCTAGTGAGAGTGAAGTTCCATAAACCCAATTTGGGAAAAAGTTTCTTGCATTTTTGCTTGAATTGAAACTTAGATTTTGTTCACTCTGAAATAGTTTCATCCGAGTTTGGCTAGCTTCAAAATTGTTGCCAAACAAGGTGTGATTACAAGTTTTGGAGTTTCATAATGGTTTCGCTAATTCCAAAATCACCATGGTTGTGCAATTACAATGAAGGTATAGTTTCAATTTTTTGGATTTCCTTTTATAAGCTACAGGAAACCCCGACTTGTGAAACGATAATGTGTGATCAAATTAGAAAATTCATGGAAGCTAACTTCATTGAAAGCATGACCAGATTTATTATTAATGTATGATTTAATTAGACAATTCACGAAAATCAAACTTATTCTCCCATTTTAAGAGGAAATCTGGGGCATCGTAATAAATTAGCACTCAATACCCGAAGTCATAAAGTATGTCAGGATTATCCAAGCAAGCGATATAATGGTAATTCGAATAAGTCTAGATACAAAGATTGGAGGGGAGAGGATGTATCAAGTAAAAAAAAAATTTGGGGAGAATTTCACAAAAGAGGTGAAGTTTACCACCAAGGAAGGATTTTCGCAAGAACATTTTTAGCTGTTCCTTGACTTCTTTGTTCAATCATTGGTTTAAATATACATTAATTTGTTCTTTTACCAGGTCCTTCTTCATGAGGTTCTAACTCTTCTTTCTGATGTGGTTGAATTTTTTTGTGGGAGTTCTCTTCCTTCTTTCTGCTACTTATAGTAACTTGGTCAACCACTATGTTTGAAGTTTTGAACCATGATTTGAAATCTCAGTATCAGCTCATGTTTTTTTTATATCAAAATCAACAATATCGCGTGACAACGAGATCGGCCATGTTGGTGATGCACCCTGATTCTGAAATAAGCTTAAAGGACAGTAGAATTTTTCTTTCCGTGGGAAATAAGCCTCTATCTTGTTACATTCATTTTTTTTTTCAACTTGGAATTGGTGGTCCAGTGGAATGTTAAATTTTGGATGTAAATGTTATCGCTATCTCAACTAAAGTTAGAAATCAAGAAACATAATTATGCACAGAGCATTAATTTTGTGGTGCCAGTATTCTAAGATCACCCCATACTTATCTTCAGACTTACCATTTTGAGAAGCAACATTTTGCAGCCTTTCCCCAATGCTTGCATATCCATGATACTTTATTCTGACATCATACTTCAGATTCTATAGGAACAAGACCTTAAATGTGCATAAATAGCATTCTTTTTCTCACATCAGTAGTATTATTTTCTATCTCCCTGTTGATTCAAAGTTTGAGGTCAGGCACCTATTTTTCGAGAAAATGGTAGGGAAAATGTATATTTCCAATCATGCACCTTTGCCTTTGTGACGAGGAGAAGAATGAATGCTCAACAGGAAAATACCTTTTTTTTTGAAATGGAAAATAACTTATTGACTTGACCAACTTAATTTTTAAATAGTATTTACTTCAAGTTTTCTTGGGCGAGGATATATCATAGTCTCTATACATTCATGGTTGTGTTATCTGGAAATAATGGATAACATTGGTAGTGTTATGTGCAAAAACCATTTATGGAGGTTGAGTTCTCTTGATCTTAGATGTTTTTGATAATCTCGGATGATGTGATAACAAACTTTGAGCGCTGAACCTGCTTTTATGAGACATTATAAATCTAATAATGTTGTTAAAAGCAATCTTTCTTGAACATTTCTTTTTATAATGAAAATTTCAGTTTTCATAAACTTGTTCTGATTTATTGTACTGTTCCGCTTGGTGCTACCTGTTAAGGTTAATAACTTTGTTTTAACATTTTAAATTTTCCTGTGATGTCTTAACTGTTTTATACTTTTATCTTATCATAACGGTATCATTCTTTGGAGAAGAATTTGAATTTGTAAAGGATGATGTGGAAGCAATTCCTAACGTTGTTAACTTGGAAATGCAAAAAATTCTTTTTAAATCACTTTTTTCTACTTTTTGATATAGAATGAAGTTCGTTCCGATACTTTGAAACATATCTTTGTTTTTTATGCAGTTCGTAGAAGTAACTTTGGGCCTAGGTATAATTCAGCAGGCAGAAATAATTTTGACTGTTATATTATATACTCATTATGCAACAAATGTTTTAAGTTTGCTTAATTTGTAAATATTCACTGTATATTTGGAAATTAGAATATACGCTATAAATTGACAATTTATCTAATGAAATATTTGAAGAAACAATCAGACCAAGAAAACTGCTACGTATGATCTTATTGTTTGCATATGCCTTATTTTCAATGCATCCATAGGTTAAAACCAATGTAAAAACAACGCGTTTCATAACGCGTTATGAGTCGTAACGCGGGCTCAGCGTTAGTTAACAGTGAAGAATAAAACAGATTCGCGTAACGTGCGTTTTAAGCCGTAACACACGTTACATTATGAAATTTTCGTAACGCTTCGTAACGTGCGTTAGTGTTACGGTGCATCCCAATATTTAAAGGACCCGATGGCGGTCTAAGGCAAAAAATTTCCAAAAATTCCCCCAAAAAAACGACACTCGGTCTCCCTCTTTCTCTCTCGGTCTAGGACAAAAAAAATTCCCAAAAAATTAAAAAAGAAATAATAATAAGAAGAAGACCTACCTCGGCGTCGTGGTGGTTCTCCGTTCCGCCATCGTCGCGGTGGTTCGCCATCATCGCGGTGGTTCACCGTTGCACAGATACACTCTTCCTCCCTCTTTTCTCTCTCCCCCGCTCTCTCTATTCTCTCTTCAGTCTCCCTCTTTCGATCTCTCTGTGTTCTCCCCCCTTTCGATCTCTCTCTACTCTTTTCCCCGATCTCTCTCTGTTCTTTCCCCTCCCGATCTCTCTGCCTTTCTCTCCCGATCTATTTCTTTGCTCTCCCAATCTCGGGAGAGAGCAGAGAGAGATCAGGAGGGGAGATCAAAGAGAGTGAGTTCAATTGCTTTTTTTATTGATATACTGCATTATTTTTTTATTGCTTCATGAAAGTGACCAGAGAGAACGGAGAGTGAGTAGAGAGAGAAAAACAGAGAGAGTGCTTGCGGTCATGCTTGCGGTCTTCATAGCTGAAAAATGGACAAAATTATCATGCTTGTTTTTGTAGTAGAACTGTTACTGTATATATCATTAGATGTACACAACTAAATATATTTTAAAATTCAAATTTCATTCTTGTTGTTTGTGTAGAACTGAATATAATCAATATATGTTGTCAATAATTCATGCTTGTTGTTTGTTTAGATTTAATAGCATGACTAAAAGTTCGGATCCGACATATGAATATGCGGCTTATATAACCGGTAATCCTCCAAATGTGTTTTATTGCAAATTTTGCAAGTATAAAATAACTGCTAGAATTACTAGGCTTAAACATCATTTGATTGGCACCAAAAAAGGCGTTAAGATTTGTGCGCAACCCTCGGTTAATGTGAAGCAAGCTCGTAAAGATATGTTGTTGGCCACGAGGTTGAAAAAAGAGTCACTACTCTGTGAAATTGGGAGGATAGGAGAACCACAGGAAGATGTGGTAAGCCAAGAAATGGAAAGCACCGTCGGAAACAACTCTCAACCCCGAATTCTTGACCCTATGAACAAATTTATCAATCTTGAAGCCTGCCAATCGACACTTGAGAGCTCCTATAAAGAGGCAAGGGAGAAATGTGTAAGGAAAATTGCAAGATCGATACTTGAGAGCTCCTATAAGGAGGCAAGGGAGAAATGTGTAGGGAAAATTGCGAGATGCATCTATACAATCGAGCTTTCATTTAACATCATTCAAACTTCTTATTGGAAGGAGATGATAGAAGAGGTCGAAATGTTTGGGATAGGCTTGAAGCAACCATCCCCTTATAAGATAAGTACACGGGTTCTTAAGGCCCAGGTAGAGGAAATAGATAAGATCAAGGCGACGCACATGACGGCTTGGAAGGAATATGGATGCACAATGATGTCAGATGGATGGACGGATAGGAAGGGTAGGAGCTTAATAAACTTTATTGTGAATTCACCAGAGGGGACTTTTTTTTATAAGTCCATTGATGTGTCAGAATCGATCAAGAGCCGAGCGTTCTTGTGGGAGCAACTTGATAAGATAGTGGCGGAGATAGGCCAAGAGCATGTTCTTCAATTGATTACCGACAATCATGCATTTTATGTGAATGCCGGTGCAAGACTTATGGATACAAGAAAATGTCTTTATTAGACTCCTTGTGATGCTAATTGCCTTGACTTGATGCTTGAAGACATAGGCAAGATGAAGATGCACAAGGAGACTCTTGAAACGGCAAAGAGTATAACCCAATTCATATACAATCATGGTTAGGTTCTCAATTTGTTTCGGGCACACACGAAGGGGAAGAAACTTCTAAGGCCATCCATCACACGATTTACTACTTCTTTCTTGAGTCTACAAAAGTTGTACCAATTAAGGCAACTTTTTTGAGAAAGATGTTTGCATCCGAAGAATTTATTAAGAGCACTTCGGCAAAAAAAAAAAACAAATGGAGTAAAGGCAAAGAGAGCAACGCTTTCTACTAGAAGTTTCTGGCCAAAGTTTTGTTTTGCTTTAGCACCACACTTCCACACGTGTATGTTCTATGAGAGGTGGATTCGGATGTGAGGTCATCTATGCATTTTCTTTATGACATGCTTGACATTGCGAATGAGAAGATACAAGATATATGTGGTGGCAGTAAGAGGAAGTG
The DNA here is from genome assembly GCA_038442645.1 of Agave tequilana. NCBI lineage: Eukaryota > Viridiplantae > Streptophyta > Magnoliopsida > Asparagales > Asparagaceae > Agave > Agave tequilana. Next base: position 57,296 of record JAVJIF010009638.1, on the reverse strand, counting down.
CATGCCTTACTGGAATTTGATTGACTAGAGGTGGATGGGTATGTTGCATGCGACAGCGTACTTCCTAAATACAAGATTTTTCTATAACGAGAATTTTAGCAATGATGCGGAGGTGAGAAGAGGCCTTCACGAGTGCCTGCATTGCATGATCCTTGACATTCGTAAGTATGCATAAGTTGATGTGGAGTTGGATAGTTATAAACAAAAGCTTAGAGAATTTGGAAGCCAGTTAGTTCAAATGACCTTGCAGGCTCGTAGTTCAGATATAATTTAATGAATATAGATGATTCTTTGTTTCGTCATGTCATTTTCCAATTTTCTAATGCTTAAATCTCTTTTAGTTGCTTGGTCAGAGATTTGGAGATAAAGTTCCTATAATTTAAAAGATTGCAATTCAGATTCTCTATTACTACTAGTGCTTTCAGATGTGAACGCAAATGGAATTTTGAGCAAGTAAGAAAAGTTACAACTTTCTTTATAATATGTAATAAATGACTTAACTTTAATAATACACTTGTTGGTACAACATCAAGCTTCGAGAGAAGAATATTCGGAGGAGGCGATTGCATATTGATTTGGTTTTGATAGAGGAGACGGCTAATGATGATGAATAGCTAGTAGAGACCGAAGAGCCTTGTCTTACTGGTGAGATTGCATGGTTAGATGAGGCAAGGAAAGATAATGAGAACAAAGATTTTCTAGATGTCATCGCACTTAATAATGAAATTACTAGCATTGCGGTTGATAATAAGTCTAGAGAAAAGGACAAAGGGTCGATAGTTCTTTTTTTGTTGACAAAGGGAAAAGACCCTCCGTTGATGATGTGGATGAGATCGGGGATGATATTGATCTGGAGGATGCTGAGAACATCTTGGAGGAGGATGATTTAGTCATAATATATGAGATTAGGGCATGAGCCATCCCTAGAATATTATGACTACTTTATTTTGTATGACTATGACTTATATTTGCGTATTTAGTTTGTTATGTTTACGAACTTATGAAATTTGTTATGTTTACGAACTTATTATAACTTATGAATGTGAAAGATTATTGTGATACTTGCTAAAAATTATTGTGAGACTCGCCAAATGGGACTTACAAATTTTGGACCATGACGAAAGGAAAGGAGAATGCACACAAGCATGCAATGGAATATCATAAGAAATCGTTAGATGAAACACAATAAGAATAACAAAAAGTTGCTATGAATAGGGTTAAGAAGACTAGACATAGCTTCAAATCACACGATACTAGTGCGTCGAGAGGATAATCCAAATAAAGAAACCCTCAAGTATATACCATTCATTTCATGCAGCAATAGACTATGCATACATAATCTATGTTATCCCGGGAAGATCAGTACATGCACGCACATGCAAAAGTTGTGTTTAGATAATACATAGGCGATTGTACCCTTTTGGAGTGTTTGGATTCCACCTCCGAGAAGGTTGGTTGGGCTTCGCCATTGATGCCTACAAATTTGGAAGGGTTTTGAAGTGGGGATGTCACCCATTGACAGATTGGGTGCGTTGACTCCGAGTGAGAAAATCCCATTAGCGGAGTAACAATCCGTACCACTGAGTGGGGGAAATCCCAGCAAAGGAGTTGGGCCTCCGAGTGGGAAAATTCCGGCAGCAGAGTTGACTTCACAGTTGCTTTCGTACGGGAGAAATCCCATCAGTGAAGCTGACCTCGGTAGAGACTTGAAGCGGAGGTACAACCCGTCGACATATTGATGTGTCTACTCCGAGTGGGGAAAATCCCAGCAGCGGAGTGGCAATACGACTTTGACCCGACAGAGAAAAACTTCCTGGAGGTTCATCCGCCCGTGGGTTGAGTAAGGAGAGCTCGTAGGCTAGTGTTTGTATTTCTGAGTGAAAAAAATCTCATCAGCAAAACATCAAACGGGAGCTCTGAGAAGGAAAATCTCTGCAGTACAGTAGGAACTCCAAGTGGGAAAAATCCCCACAGCAGAGGGTTTGATTCTCGTAGGCTAATCGAGAAGGAACACATAGGCAAGTCAGTGTTGCCGTCTCCGAGTGAGGGAAAATCCCATCGTGAAGCGTACAAACCAATCCTTCGAGTGGGGAAATTCCATCAGCAGAAGGACTGACTTCGAATAGGGAAAATCCCAACAGGGGAGTAGTTTCGAGTGGGGGAAATCCCATCAGCAGAACGGGGCTCGTGATCGTCTCTGAGTGGGAGAAATCACATCAGCAGAGCGTCTAACTTGGAAGGACTGCAATGATTGGAGCAAAAATATTGGAATAGAATACATAGCATGAAGTGGTATGGGTAAAAGTATTGCCGTGTCTCTTGAAAATATAAGATCGCTCAATTACTTTGTATTGGGTGATCAAATGTTGTGGCTGGGTAGGTGGGGTGCTTGGCTGTCTGGATTCGGAGGCTGCTTCAGGAGTAAAGATGTACTCTCTAAGGAAGCTTTGTTGGACAAGCTCTTCCAGGTACTTTCGGAGGACCCGACATTGGATGATCTTGTGTCTCTTCCTGTCATGAAAGGAGCAATATTCTTCTGCTCCAGGAAGCGTGGGATAGTACTGGATTGGTCTCGAGCACCTAACCCACGGCTAGTCCTTGATGGTGTTGAAGATCTCGTTGACGAGGAGCCTCAGAGGAGTGAAATGTCTCATTGGCTTGTAGGGTCGAAGTGAATTTGGCAGAAAGACTGGGAGCGTTTGCCTCTCGTAAGCGGGTTGCCCCCTATTCCGGACTTGGTGAATGGTTGTGGCTTTGTTTTGCAGCTTCGCTTGCCGCCGTCACTGATCTTGGCGGAGTGGGAGTAGTTAATGAAAGTCATCGCTTCCTCCAACTTGATATAGGGCTGAGCTCTGGACAGAACCTCGCTCATCCGAGTGACATTGTGCTTAAGGATGTGTCTGTACAGGGGCTGAGAAACCTGCATCCTACTAATGAACGCGAGTGCAGAAACGTCCACACCGTAATTGGAGACCTTGGCTACTTGGCACACTGCAATTGGAGACCTTGGCCACTTGGCTCTGGAAGTATCTGATGTAAGAATTGAGGTTGTCATTCTGCCTCATCTTAACGGTGAGAAGATATGATTGTTCCTCTGGGCTTCCCGGTGAGCTGCGTACTGGGTGAGGAACTCTTATGCCACCTCGAAGTTGTGGAGGGAATGAGGAGGTAGGGAGTAGAACCAATCCAATGCCACACCTTTCAGACTAGAGGGAAAGATGAGGCACAAAAGTGAATCGTTGCGGGAATAGACTACCATTTTCTCGAAAGTGCCGGATGTGCTGCATCGGATTGCTCGTTACAGAATAGCAGTCAAAAGTTGAAACTGTGTATTTTCTTGGAAATTCACATTCCAAGATCGCCTCATATAGTGGGGAATCGAAAACTCCGGCAACGGTTTGCTTTGGTCCGCTCCGGAATTGCAGCTTGGCTTCCTCGATTCGTCGCTGGATCACTTCGAGGGCTCAGATGCCGGAGACTCATCAGCTCTCTGATTCTGGCGGAGATGAGTTTCTGTTTGGAGACGGAGGGAGTGGGTCTCATCAGAATGGTCCTCATTGGGGCACTTCAGGCTGGGCCACTTTAGACTTGCGGTAAACCCATTGGCATGTGTCTCCCTGACTCCAGGCTCGCCTCCTCGCTGTCTGAGGGTTCTGGAGGACGAAGATCTGCGCCTGTAGTTCGTCGTTTTGGCGCCTTAACGCCTCTTGCTCGTGATCTGATCGGGCTTATTGTTCCTCCATTTGCTTCTGCAAGTCAGCAAGCATCTGAAGGATCTGACCTTCATACATCGTTGGCGGTCGGACGTTGGTAGTTCCCCCCTGTGGTGTGGGGGAGCCCGCATCTTCAGTGGAGCTCTGTCGTTCGGAAGGGGTGAAGGGATCGTGCCCCTAGCGATGCTTTTTGGATGTGGCGCCATTGCGAGTAGTCGTCTGCTTTCTCGAGGTCATCGGTCACTGAAGAGACTTTTTGAGGAAGATTTTAGGTTTTGAGGAGAAAGATCTTGAGTGTAGGGACTCAAATCTCAGTGAAAGTACTAGTTTGTGGTAGACATTTTCCACCATGAGTAATCGGACGGTCAATCCACACCAAAGCGAGATTAGAGAGTGAGATGTGTGTAAGATAAGGTAATGCACAACACAAAAAAGAGAGACAGAATTTCTACGTGAAACCCCTTAATCGAGAAAAACCACAGATAGGAGGAAAATTCTACTATACTTCTCAGTTTACAGGAATCACAAGGATTGTTCGTGTCTCAGAATTAATATTGGCTAAGAGTCTAAAAGTCTCCCCAAAATCAATTGTTCTTTCTCGTTGGAGGAAAAGATCTATTTATACTGAGTTGTATGCATGGGGGCGGATGGTATGGGCGTGATCTTCGTAACTGCATAATATGCACATGTTGTTTTGTTGTAACTGCTGTGATTATTGGCATTGATTTATTGGGATTGCGTGGTGGTGGTGGGGCCATGGGTTTTTTTTTTCCGCGTGGTGGTGATGGTGGTGGGGTTGGGTGGGGTTTATATTGTGCTCACATGTAACAATTTGCAAGCACATAAGTATATACTGGGTGTGTGAAATAGTATGACATTTTAAACTATGATAAAAGTTGAAATCGGATTGTCACCATGGCCAATAAGACCTGTCCAAATAATTGATCATACATAGCAGCATTCTTGGTCTGATTGTGTCTCCAAGAATCATAATTATACTATCTATAAAAGCACCAATAGCTTTTTGCCGAGAGTGATTTTAGCCCGTTAGATTATCATAATAAATATTCACCTTTGACAGCGAAAGAGAGAATCTCAATTAAAGGATTTCAAATTGCAATAGGATTGGTGTACTGATAAAAAAATAAAATCTTAGTTATTATTATTATTAATGGCAATTATTATTAACCTATAAAAGCACCAATAGCATTTCCACCGAGAGCAATTTTAAGCTGTTAGATTATCCTCGCCTTTGACTGAGAAAAAGAGAATTTCAATTAAAGGATTCCAAATTGTAATAGGATTGATGAATTCATAAAAGAAGAAAAATATTAATAAAAAATTTCTAAATCAAACCAACTCATGATTGAAAAAAGAAAATCTCAATTAAAAACTTCTCTCATACCTCTTCTATTCTCTAAATATTCTCCAAAATTTAATTTTCTACAATTAATCAAAGCGAAAAAAAGAAAGTTTTCTTTCTTCAATTTTCTACTCTAATCATGTTCTAATTGTGAAACCTATTAAAATTCATATTCTCAGATGATTTCTCCTCTATATAATCAATCCTCTAAGATTCTCTCTCTCTCTTTTTTTTTTCATTTAAAGAAGTAGAAACAAAAAGTAGAAGAAAAGATACAAAAGACAAGTTTATAAATTTGTTACATTCTTTTTCCTTTTTCTCTTTTTATGTTTAGATGTAGTTTATTTGATAATAAATATATATGTTTTTGTACCAGATTTTTTTTTTTTTATATATTTGATATATTTCCACTTAGATAATTTTGTTTGATTATTATGAATTTGATAGGAAATTTTCTATGAAAGTTTTGAATTGTTTTAAATTATAGCTACTAATCAACTATTAGTTCATGTTGGAAAAAAGAAAAGTTTCAAGAGTAAGGAAATTTTACACTTCTCATATTTAGTTTTTTTTAGTTACTTTTTTCCTTTTAGTTGTACTTTTATTTGATAATTTTATTTGATGATAATGAAATTGAGAGCAAGATTTTGTTGATAAAAAGAAGAATCTCAAATACAAAGGATTTCCAAATTCACATGCACTTGGTGCACGTGCACTTTAGTAGTAACATAAAAAGTCAAATTGTAGCATATAATCAAAAAATGTATACAGTGAGTATTTTCAATTTTTTATTGTTGTTGTTGTAACAGTTGTGGGGTGTGTTGGCGGTTGGTTGTGCAAGTGTGACACAGTTTACAAACCATACATGTATACTACAGCAGTGGCTGAAAATCCATGGTATGGTTGTGTGAACTAATAAGCTATTTCAAACTATGATAAAACTGAAATCAGAATGCGAATGGACAATCTAATTTCTAAATGTTTTAACTTATAAATCTAATTTCAAACTAAAAAAATGTTTTAATCAATGTTTAAAATAACGATGATGTTATATCGTTTTTAAAATAACGATATAACATAACGCATAACGTAGGTTACGCGCTTTAATATATATTTAATAAAAAGAAATTTTATACTCTATATTTAAGAATTTTTTTATAAATAGAAAAATAATTTTAAAAAATCTAAAAAATATCAAAATAATATATGACAGATTTTCGCCACTCGGAGACGACAACGCAGACTCCAGCCTACGATCTCCCTCTCGATCGGCCCACGGGCGACGAAACCCTCCGCTGTGGCATGTTTCCCACTAGGAGTCCTTACTATGCTGTGAGATTTCTCTCATTCAGAGCCCAACTAAATTTCCCATTCTGCTACTGGGATTTTCCCAACTCGGATTTCAAAAACTTGTAGGTACCACTGTTGGGATTCCTCCCCAACTTAGAAAAAAAATGCCGCAAGCTTACCAAATCATTCCCATGCCAAATCAAACATTCCGAAGTTAAAGATCAGCACCCCGAGGAGACGTGATCGATTCCGAACAGACCAACGGTAAAACAAACAAGGCAAGATCTATACAATTATTTTCATTCCCAAAGAAAGATACAAGTATGTATTCCAAGTCTTCCATTCCGATTTTATCCTATCGATTTTGCTTGGTTACATCTAACATGAGTAATACAAGTTTCCATTACACATCTCTGTTTGCATTTTTGAAGAAGAATACAGATAATTCAGATCTGAACATCTCGTTCCTACCACCGTTGGGAAGCCTTCTGAAACCACGACAGTGTCCCGAGTTTCAGACAGACTCTGGCAAGACACACAAGCTAGTAATGATATCATACCACCGACCCTTTTGTTCCGAGGAAGAGGCCAGAGCTCTGGAAGAAGTGCTTCATCGGTGATGCCCCGACGAAAACACCCCTTATACGCCCCTCCTATTGCTTGCCGCAAAAAAGGACTCCCCAAGCGTGAGGCAACAATGTTCGATTAGAATGAAGACTCCAAGACAAACAAGATGGTTGTGGAGTCGCATCCGCCTCCGTAACCGCCCAAGACAACTCCTACTCCTATCTCGTACACGCTATCAGGAAAAGACTCTAAGCTTCAGGATCAGAACTGGATCGAGCAAGCCAAAGACCAGACGAACAAACCCATGAGGAGCAGGAGCCCTCTTTATCTTCACTGACAGCGAAGCCCTATCACAACAACTGGCGTGTTGTGACAGGCTCATCACAATGACTGACATATTGCGCTAACCAGTCTCCCGAACAGCGAGAGCTCGACAACCATTCCCTCTATCTCCATCCTTTTTTCCTCCACTTGATGCAGAAGAAGACATGGTAGCGAAGCAGAGAAGGAAGAACTTTGAAGCAAGATCTCCAGGAGAAGAAAACATAATTGATTTTCATCCTAAAGGTTTTACTATTTTTATGGATGGAGGCAGTGTTTTAAATGTCGGAAATCAAGGAAATATCGGATGTCGTAATCGAATATCAGATTTCAGATTTCGGAGATATTTCGGGGCTATTTAGTAAATTTCGGACGTCATGACAGATAACAAATATATATCCTAGATGTCTTAAATAATGTAATTTAAAAATTCTTATCAAGGTAATAAATACACAACTTATGCAAAATTACATAAATATGTTTAGGATATGTATAATTAACTTAAACATTTTGCATATATTCGCTAATCTATTGTTAAAATTTCTCAATTATTTCAACTTCTAAGACCAATCAACATATTGGGTTTTTTTCAAAATGTCAGCCGACATTTCGGGAAAATGTCGGCCGACATATCGGATTTATTTCCGAAATGTCGGCCGATATTTTTCAAAACGCCATTTCAAATGCAGATGGGGATGTCGTTGCGATGAGGTCTTGAAAATGAAATGTCGGACGACATTTCGAAAATGTTGAACGATATTTAAAACACTAGATGGAGGAGGAGAAGACAAACCGCCTCCAATTCAAATTCCCAATACCTTAAAAGTCGTTTCACGTCTCAAGATTCTCGATCAAACGAATTAGTAGGATATGAACTGCAACTGCTACACGATCTCAAATCATCATGGCGTCAGGATTCGAAGAGATGCCAGTTACAAGTTTCAAGAATTCTAATCAATTGACATGTCGGCTGTCCACCAGCCGCGCGATCTCCAAATACATCCAAAAGATTCACATTTATGATCCAATTCTCTCCTACTCATAGACATTAAGGAGAAGTCTAAGGCACTAAAAAATCTCCTACTAACTCTGCTCTTCCGACTTTTCTTCCGCAGGCTTTGGCAAGCGAAAGAGCGGGGGGCATCTGTAGTGGTCAAAAATTGACCCTCATCAGGATGGTAACGCTTGTCCAAGCAACCAAGCACCCCTTTTGAGACTTCCGCATCATTCAATCCATCCAACAACTTTTTCCACACCAGATCCTTCCTAAGCCCGCCTTTCATCTCGAAGATACTTCATCCCTGAAAAGTCCACCACTCGGATACCCCGGATCTCCCTCTGTCCCAGAAACTTCGTAACCCCTCAATCCCAGCTCCAACGACAGATTATCCCCAATCTCTGCCATCAGTTACGCAGCCTAATCCTTCACGTTCATAACGTGTAACACTCCTCAACACGAGCAGTTATGAACAATGGCAAATTTTGCTGCATGTAATCCCAATAAATCAGTGCCAATAATCACAACCGTTACAACAAATCAACATATGCAGATCATGCAGTTATGAAGATCACGTCCATACCATCCGTCCCTATGCACAGAGCTCAGTATAAGTATAGCTTCTCCTCTAACGAGACAGAAAGATTGATTTTTTGGGGGACTTTGGGCTTCTTAGCTAATCCTAATTCTGAGACAAACAATCCCTGTGATTTCTATAAAACGAGAATTATAGTGGAATTTTCCTCCTTCCCGTCGTTTTTTCCGATTAAGGGTTTCCATGTAAAAACTCCGTCTTTCTTTTTTTGTGCCGTGCATTATCTTATCTTACACACACCCCACTCCCTAATCTCGCTTCTGGTGTTGATCGACCGTCCGATTGCTCATGGCGAAAAATCTCCACCACGGGTACACTTTAAAATATTAAAATAAAGTGGAGATGAGAATATCATTGGGCATATTTAGGGCTCAATTAGTCCTTTCGAAGGATAGCCGCTGCTACTCCTCTCGTTCTCTACTCTAGTCCCTTTCTCTGCTCCCATCCACCGTATTGTTATCATTTTCTCGTATTGGAAAAAAAAGCTTCACTTCAGAATCTCAAATCTGTTTTTAGCATATTGTGCTTCTTATATTTCCATTTCCCTTTTCTTCTTGCATAAACTGAAATGAATTTTAATTTTTTGATTACCTAGGTAGTAATGTCCCAATTTATCTATTTTCTTTATTTTGAACTTAAATAATGACTAAGTAATTAGTTTGCAACAGATTGTGGAGATTTTCTTTTTTATTTTATTTTTTAGTGTAAAACTATATAAAAAAATAAAAATCTGCACCATCAATGTTTTTTTTTTTGTTTAGAAATACTGGAAAAGGAATTTTGAACTGATTATGAATTGAAAATTTCTATTGGATTGTTCATTTGTTGTTTTCTCTTTGAGATAAATCAGCAGTGCATTTGAATGATTTTATTTGTATGACATGTAAAATTAGTAAACTTTATATTTCTAGATATGTTTTTCACTTGTTTGAATTCTCTACTTACTAGATTACCTAGTTTGTGATTTTAATCGTGGTTTATTACTTATGTCATATATGTTTAGAACATTGTTGGTGTTCATGGCTTCATGCTTTATTTTATTTATTATTCTCCATACGCTATATATCTATTGTTGACAAGTTGTTGTATATTATTTATATATTTATTTACACAAGTTATCGCCTTCTTCTCTCGGGCGATCACCTTTTTTGACGCCTCTTGCCTCAGGTGATAGAAGACCTTGTCGCCTTAGCATCACCTTTCACATTTAAAACTCTGCATATTATGTTGTCATAGTCCCATATTGATTTTGACGTGATGACATCTGGTTCAAGTCCTTGATCTCACCTGCCAGTCCATTTTGTTTTGCGTTATCAGATCATGCTCCAATAACTTGTAGTCGTTGTCCCCCCGCCACCCCCCCACCCCACCAAAAAAAAAAAAAAAAAATGCAGATTCCTACATCTGGTATAAGCACAACATAGCAATTCCCTTCGTCATTCATTCCCACATTTCTGAGAAATGTGATTCCCTCATTAATAGGTAGGTAAGTTGCATATCCACCATTTCAGAATCTTATAACATTTCTTCCCTCAGAACCTTCGCTTTACTTATCTTTCCACAATATCTTTACTCTTCCCTTTTATCTTTCCTTCCTCTCCAATGCCATTGTTATTGGTCCTACCATTTCATCATTGCCTTTGTAGTCGTTGCCCATCATTGTTCGTGCAATAATTGCTGTTTTCATTGTACTTGTCCTTGCTAATGCCATCATTCGCTATCATATCTGCCACCATGACGATCATTGTTGTTGTCATCATCTCCACAACAACCATTGTCGCTCATCATCCCCATTGTGCTTCCGTGACCACTACCACCATAAATGTGATCACCAATGTTTCTGTCACCCCTATTGTTACTGCCATTTCTAATCTTGCCCTTCTAGTGTCTTCATGACTGCCTCCATTATTATTGTCCCCACTCTTGTCACCGCTACCATAGTTGTTCCTAAATGTCGCCACCGCCGCCGCCGCCGCCACCACCACCACCACCACCACTACTGTTGATGCTTCCACTGACAATGCCAGTGTCATTGGCTTTGCACCACCATTATCACCACTAATGTTGCTACCGTTGTCGTTGCTATTGTGACCATCTCTGCTGGTCATCATCATGATTTCTGGCATTTTCACCACTACTGTTGCAACTACAGTACTACTGCTGCTGCCAGAACCTTCGCCATCATCATTGTTGACGCTAGGGGCACCACCGCTTCCATGGCTAGCAGTGTCATTGGCACCAGTATTATCATTGTTTTGTTGTTGCCATCACCATCACTATTTTTGTTGCTGCTGCTGCCACCGTTGTAATTGCTATCACCATCCCAATCTCTACCACCATAACCCTATTGCCAGCTTTGTTGTCCAGCCATTCCACCCGTACTGCAATTGCCACTTTGCCACCCCAAACACAACTGTTGCCCTTCGACCACGATAGTCCTTAGCATTGCTAGCTAACCACCACCTTCAATGTTGTCATTAATTGCAACTACTGTTGATGCAGCTTTTGGTACATTTTGACCCTTTTTTTATCACAATTTGGGTATCACATCCATGTAGAGCCCCCAAGACACTCTATCCTTGAGCTGTAGATCAAATTTCTTTCTAAATTTTAGTACCATATCTATCTCTTCACCCTATATCATCTCGTGGTCTATATGTTAATTAGAGCTTCACTTTTGTAATCTTTTGTTCTATAGTGGTAGACCTCTTGGACCCTTATTTGAGTCCAATTATTAAGTTTATTAAAATTCCAAATGCTGATTATTGGGTTAGATGCACCCCGACTCTGTCTAACCTCTGGACTTCATCATTAAGTAATTTAGAGCTGTTCTCACAGTTAAATCACTCAACAACCAAGGGAAACATGGTCCCTTTCATGCCCATCCAATCCCTAGTGTATAAAAAATATAAAACAACATGAAACTGAAAAACAAAATCATACTCAAGTATGTGCAATGCATTTAAAAAGTGCATCTGGCAAGTGTCAAAAAATGCGTCTTATTAGCTACAGAAGATGAAATTAAAGATAGTGAGGGAGCATTAAAGAAGTGTTCTTCATGTATCCGAGTGTCCTGTAGGTGTTGTATAAATGACAATAGCGTGGACACATGCTAGATGTCTGATGCATGAATGACAAATCAAAGAGATTGCTCAATATGGTAACTCATGTAAAACTCAAATAAGGAACCTTGTGGTGTCAACAGAAGTTTGTGCGTCTGGGTATAATGGTACACTGCAAATTCTGAATTGTGTTTCAGTCATTTTACGTAGAACGAGTTTTTTGGCAACTCACCTACTTGGAAAAATCAGTTTAGATTAGGTTTGACTAGAGTAAGCCTATAAGCTGATTGAACTTGAACTTGAATCAGACACTTGAATACAGGTTTCATGGGGCAGACTGCCTCTGCAACTTCTGTTGAAATGCCAGAGATGCTGTGCATTGCTGGCGGTGTGGCCACCATCCATGGTTTGACCAGCCAATTATTGCTTGGTACAGTACTTTTGGACGGTTTTGTGTGACATCATATTTTTTAAATTGGCTGAATGGTTATTTTTTTATTTTTTTTTCATTTAGTAACATTGATTATGAAGAAGAACTGAGAGTATGCGTAATTGAGAAAAGCATCTTTAGTTTATTAAGCTAGTGGAAAGATCTTTGGTATGCCATCTCTTGTTATTTGCTTTATTGAGCTTTATTGAAATATCATTTTGAGAGCCATTAAAATGGTGAGGTTTTAGTGTGAGAATCTCGGTGTTGGATCTAAAGTTTGATCTCATGGTTGTTAAGGGTTGTTGTCTAATGTTGGTGAGAAGTATATGGTGTTGCAAATTTCAATCTCTATTCAGCCAGTCAGGATCGGACGTAATAGATAAAATCCCAAGTGGAGGCTGTGGGGGACCAGGTCATAGACTGGAAAGGGACCAATGTATGAGTAGGATAATTGCTGGATATATTTGTCTTTGTTTCATCCTCTTAACTTGATTCCCACTCCATTAATTTTTGCATTTATATTGTGATTGTACGCTCGTGTATATGATCCCTAACCCCCCCCCCCCCCCCCCCCCCCACACACACACACACACACACACCCAAAAAAAAAAAAAAAAGAATTATCACACAGAAACACATGCACAAAAAAAAAAAAAAAAAAAACACATTCGCACGCACCAAACCAAACCAACACACGCGCCCATAAATCCAGAAACAGAAAAAAAAAAAAAAAAAAAAACAAGAAGAAGAACAAACCCCAAAAATTGAGAAAAAGGAAAGAAAATAAAAGAAAGAAAAATAGAAACCACCACCACCCAAAACCAAAATACTTTTGCACATCATAGGAATCCTTGGTTGTGATGGTTGTAAACATTTACTTATTGTTTAGGTCTATAAATCTATTTCACAGGATTCATCTCATACACATCCGAATGAGGGCCGCCGGTATCGAATGCCACCTCCTTAATCCTCAAGACCTGCTGTGAAGAATTGGATATTCTTCACTGATCTATCTCAGCCCTAGCAGATTGTTGTTGCATTAATCTATTGTACAGAACTTGCAGTTAAATGAGATCTGAATTATATTTTAGTTTTGCTTGGTTAGGTTTACAATGGGATGCCAGTAGTCCGAGTTGGGCCATTTATCCATTCATCAACTTGTTCCAAGTACCCCTTACTAGAAAGTTTTACCATGCACCAAAAACTTTCATATATCATGTAACTTGGTTTATAGTTGCCATCAGAAGACATGTAACTAACCACTGTCATCTTTTTGGTCAATCAGAGTTCTGCAGGAATTGACCTAGACGAAGAGGAAGTCTGACTGAACAACAGGGGAGAAAAATTTGAGGTTCTGTTAAAAGCTACAACAAGATGTTAATGGTCTTATGGAACTGAGGAAAAATCGTGCGATACAGCCTGAAATGTTTCTCCCTGAACAAGTGGCAAAACCTAGCTCATCAATGGAAACTGACGAGGAACAATGTGAAAACGGTGCTTCCGATGCTCATGTGTAAGTAAGTTCTGGAAACCCGAACAATGCTACAACGAGCAAGCAGCGCAGAAACCCAGAGTCGAGAGGAAAGAACGGGGTTTCATAGTTCAAGAGGACCACCGCACGCACCACCTATTAGGAAAAAAATGGACTCAGAAAGAACTATAACCGGTAGCAGTTACCGAACATTCTTTTTAATTTTTGGAGATAAAACCTGTCCATCTTTACATAAAGGGGGGAAAAAAATTAAAAGAACCCAAGTTCTCTCTTGTCCTCTACAATAGTGTTGGATGCTATCATGTACCAAAAGCCCTGGAAAGGGGAAAAATATTAATAAATTTAGGACTGAAGCTTTGTTTATATGTTTTGGAATTCAGTTTTTTGTTTCTTCAACACATATATATGAATCTGTGGGGTCTGCTTTCTTATTCTCATTTCTGCTTCTATCACACAATGTTCTTGGATTATTGATGCACATCAGCACGTCTGTTAAATTACTAGCGAGCCATTTCAGTCAGCATTCTCACAAGTAAATGCTTCGATTTTCCTTGAGTTTCAGATTCCTTTTGCAGCACGACCTGATCGTCTGAAAGCAGTACTCTTGTCATATGATACATTCATAGCCCAACTCAAGGTGATGGGTCAAATTTAGGTGAGCTAATCTCAAGTTCTTTCTTTCTTGATTGGGTTGGTCGGTTGCTATATAATTCAACATCTAATTTTTGGCCGTGGATTGTGTTTTCCTTGTGCACCAACTGGCAGAAGCTTAAGAAGAAGGGTGTCGACAACATATAAACCCTGCTGTCTTCTAACTGTGCACTCAATGTGAAACAGCCTGAGGAGGAGAGCTGCCATTAGGTCATAGTTTCCTCTCCTCTCTTCAATCTAAAATTGCCTGCTTTAGCTGCGAAAAGATGATGCAGCACAGCAACATATTATTTCCTTGCCTTCTTACTAATGAACATGGAAAGAGATCGTAATCGAAATAATGAGGTTTCAACTGCACCGTTATCTAGCTTATCACCTTCGAATCTGGGACCTCTCATAATCTAATATCACGCTTTTATTACTGACCCGGACCACTCTCCTAATTTTAATATTACATTCTTGCTGCGGTAGCTATTTCTCCATTCTTTTATCTCACAAAAAGCAGCACAGAAATGCCACTAAATATTGGATCCGGTTCATCTGTGTGAGCCACACAAGCATATTATAAGAGGACCAATCTCGCGTTGACACTTGGAAAAGATATCGGGTTTTATGGGGACAAACCTTTAAATTCTTTGAACCTTTTATAATATTATAAGAGGGTCAATCTCACGTGTCAACACGGGATTGGTCCCCTTATAATATGTGTGTGTAGCTCACCCATATCAAATGAATCCCTAAATATTGTTACCTAAAAATTACAATACAAGTGAGGCAATTTCAGCCAGCTCACAACTTGGTAAAGCATATGAATAGATTTGATACATGTCTTGTTCTTTTTTGATATTATTGTTGGAACAATGCCCAAATTTAAGTAACCCTTTATACATTTGGCAGCCAGTCAAACGCAATATTGATGAGTAGCCCCCTCATTTTTCTTTGTAAAAGGTTGAATTAGTTCATCTCACATCAACAAAAAGGAATCTCTGTCTCTCATAACCTTTTAACAAGACACCAGTGTGATCATAGGTTTGACTCTTATGCTAGTCTTCACTAACATTGGATAAAATGAAAAGGCCAGTCATTTTGCCCACTAAAGACCTAACTTTATCCTATTCCTATAATTTTATATATAATATATATAATCTCATCTAAGTATATAGCATTTGATTGCAAACAGCAACAAGAATCACCCTAGTGTTATCGATAATTCCATCTCCACTTGCAAAAGGCATTTAAGGCTAAAAAAAATGGATGATAATTTTCTTAATGGGATGGGCTCCCTACATGATTGTGACCATTGAATAATTCTTATAAGTCTTTTACTTT
This sequence comes from Agave tequilana, assembly GCA_038442645.1. NCBI lineage: Eukaryota > Viridiplantae > Streptophyta > Magnoliopsida > Asparagales > Asparagaceae > Agave > Agave tequilana. Next base: position 41,486 of record JAVJIF010009638.1, on the reverse strand, counting down.
ATGATAAATTATTTACATCTACTGTAATTGATTTCTTATTTGATCTTTTCTTCATTTTTTTTAAAAAAATTTCTTAGGACAATAACTTGTTAAAAATCTATCACATTAAGAACAAGTGATGTTTCGGTCATTGGTCCATGGATCAATAGAAAGTGTGTCTGTGAGAATTTTCACATACAAGATGAAGTTTATAGCGTGTTACCGGTGACAATAATTCCCATGAAACGAATAAAAAGAAAATATTTTACTGAAGGAAAGAAGTAAGAAATGTACACTGACGTACATAAAATGTGATGAAACGATGATATATTTTTTTCAATCAGCAAGCTTTGGGCTTCATTTTTCTTGATTTGTTGTTAGGTGACGTATCAACCATCATAACTTGCTTGCATTAATTTGCTTTTATTATTTATCCGCGTGGATGAAAGTGAAATTAAATTAATCAATTCCATGATTTGATGGGGATTTGATTAGCACTAAGTTTCCTATTGGATTCTGTTTCAAGATTGGTTCTCCTTTCTCCTTTCTCCCATCTCTTTCTTTTATTTTTGTGTTGCGCAGCCAATAGAACCCTGTAAGTAAGTCTTCGCGGTTGAGCAACAACTTTGGGTTCCATTTCTGCTCAGTGGTCAATTGCAATTTTCATTTTCTTCACATAATAATTAAAGAAGTCTTCTATTTTCTTCTTCTTTTTTTTTCTTTTCAAGAAAAGAAGTCACCTACTTGAAAGCTCCAATTTCACATAATTATAATTGCAGTTACGGACCCAGTTCGAAACAAACAGATTTTAGACTGTCATATGGTAACTTTACAAAATTTATTTGGTTATCCCTTTTTAAAGCTAGATTGCTAACATGTCTCAAAAAATAAAATAAAATAAAATAAAATAAAATAAAATGATTGCTGACAGCGTCATCTATTGTATAGTTTTCATTGCGGCATGACTTTCATTATAGATTTGTTAAGTTGCGTGGATATATTTTTTCTTATGTACCTGAGCTGCATTTCATTTGATGAACAAAAATATTGAGTCATTTCCTGATATCTACGTTTCCCGTACCTTTTCAAATAGATGAGACAAAGATGAATGAATCAGCAGATACTGACATAGTTTTTCAAATCGACGAGACAAAAATAAAATGAATCAGCAGATAATGAAATAGTTGTAAAAGATATTATATAGTCAGCAAGAGGAATTATTTTTATTTATTTATGGAAGAACTAGGAGAGAGGAACACGCACGATCTGTCGATGGTTGGAGCCTTTGCTACTCAATAGTGGTAGATGGGATGCAAAAAATACTGATATATCCAATTCAATCCGATCAATCACAGATGCAAATATGTGTTTTCTTTATCTAACTATATCTATATCTATATTCATATCCATAATCATGATTGAAAAAAAAAACAAACAAAGAATACATACTGATATATCCAATCCGATCAAGATCAATCCACATATATGTATATGTGTCTCCCTTGTCGAACTATATCCATCTCAATATTCATATCCATAATCGTGATAGAAAAAAAAAGAAATACATATATGATAAATTTACATATCCGATCCGTATATCCAACTACATCTTTTATATCGATGTTTTTCAACTCATTATGCACAGTCAGTTCATGAAAAAAGAGTGCATAATTAGTTCCTTACTATTTGAGACTAAGTTTATATTTCAGGTTAGTGAAGATAGACTTTTATTAGTTTAGTCTGATTTATGATCTATTACTACAATATTTATTCAGACACCCTTGTATGCAAACCAGTATGATATGTGATGTGTATACATTTTATTTGTAACTTGTTCTATTTGGCAATTCATGTTCAGTAATATTTTTCAGTATTAGGATAAGTGAAAATGGAACATACTTATTTTGATTTTAATTAAAAAAAATGTTGATATAAGAGTATCTCTTATATACGGTCAGCATATTGAACCATAAGTATAGCCATATTTATATTTATGTTTGGCAAATGAATACAGATATCGTATACCATCTCTGATATGTATCCGATCTGTTGCACCCCTAGTAGAAGAGGTCACCAATTAACCCATCCAACAACTCGGCTACGGATTTATTTTATTTTTTCCCCAAAACTCTACTGATCCGAATCCAAAAACTTGAACTCATGCCCGTACTTTTGACTTCCAAAAACTCGCCATACATACATACATACATACATTTAGTACATAGTTATCTAACTATACGTGTTGACATTGTAAAAATGAAAGGTTTATTCCCTCTTTAATCTGCCAAACACAAAAAAATAAAACACGGATTAAAGAACTTACCCCTTGCTTAACCTGCCAAACACAAAAAAGACACAAGAATTTAGATACTTGCATTCAAGGGCTAAGAAGAGTTAACTACTCAAAATAGAAGGTTAACATGTTAATCTCATATTAAAGTGGCCCACATAACCTTGGTATTTGCATTGGATTCCTATTAAGTTTAACTGATATAAAGGATGCCCATATAATTGTCACATTTATATAGTTATTTGGTCACTTGAAAATAGAAAAGATACCATGATGGAAAGGTTTATTTTCAAGGGGTCTTTTTGCAAATGTGCGACCCACTTTTCTCCTCCTGTAAAGAAACAAAACTCACGCGAATAATTCAATCGTGAGAATCCATCGTGAAAAGAACAGAGAGTTTTGTGAAAGGATAGGAGCAGAGAAAAGAGGATCCATTGCAAGTTAGGGTTTGCAGATTCCAGAGGAAGGATTCAACATCTTCTCCAATCTCCATTCAATCTTCATCAATGGCCTCAGGTATGAATAGATTAGGGTTTTCTATTATGAAAGTCTTGCAATATATGATTATTGAGATGTATGGTTGATTCTTGATCCATGGACGTTTTTATTCCGCATTATAGTTGTATTTATATCCAACATTTGGTATCAGAGCCATGATTAAAGAATCAATACATCTTGGATTTAGGAATTATGAAAAGTTAGGGTTTTGATTAACAATTCATGAAATCCAGATTTTGATCTTTAATTGTAGAATTGAAGAGGATTCTTGGAAACCCTAAAATCATATATACATTCCTCTAATTATGCAATTAATATGGATCAAAATTAGGATTTTAGAAACCCTAATTTTCCTGAATTTTTTTTTCCCGATTTTTCCATAATTTTTGGGATTCGGGCATAATCTGGAACTGCTGTTCGGTAACTGGATCGTGGGCTATTAGTCGACTATAGGGTTTGATTAGTCGACTAATAGTCCATCCCGAAAGTTACCCGACTCTCTGTTTCTAACAGGAGTCGACTTGGGTTTTTGATTAGTCGGCTAGTAAAGTGTATAGTCGACTAACCTTTTGGCCAAGTCGACTAATATTTAACCGAGAGTTTGGATTCTAACAGGAGTCGACTAATAAAATTTGTAGTCGACTTATAAAGTTTTTAGTCGACTTGTGATTTTGACCTAGTCGACTGATAAAATGTGTAGTCGACTAGTCATGTTGGTATAGTCGACCAACCCTTGCTTGTCCTAGTCGACTAGACCTAAACCTGTAGTCGACTTGATTTGACCCAAGTCGACTACTCATTTCTTGTAGTCGACTAATGTTTGAAAATAATCAATCATAAAGTATGTTACACATTTAAGTTATTGTGTTAATGTTGATTGATGTTTGGTCAAGTAATGTATTGTAGTATTATGGCATTACACAAATAATAGAATTAGAGAATATTATTGGTTAGTTTGTATTCATAAGGCTTATTGATTTAGTAGTTGCCAAAGTGACCTAGGTTAGTAAACCTTATGAATATACAACTACATAAAAGACATGTTAATGAGGTAGACATTAAAGGCAATAATATTCTCGGTGGCGGTTCTAGTTAGGAGATTGGGACTGGCCCAAAGGAAAGTCTCTTTCGAATAATTATGAACCGGGGTAGGATAGTGTAATTTATGCAACCTAGTGGTGTAGAAGTGAATACCCAAAGGTAACATGACTTACTATCTAAGTTGGCATAAATTATATTAGACCTACGTAGGTGATAAAAGTTCTCACCTAAAGAGTGAACACTAGATATGCTTAGGTTTCGCCCAAAGGAGAAATCTGAGTGATATCAATAGTTCATCTTAATTAAATTTAAAGTTATTGTATTGATTCGTGGCCTAATGTGAGCTATGTCCTATTATGTTTCAGTGAACGTCCCCACTTCTCTTCACACTCATGCCACTAGCATTCCGGCCTTGGATGGTACAAATTTCTCAGAATGGTATGAACATGTACAGTTTACACTAGGTGTCCTAGACCTAGACATGGCCTTAATAGTTGACAAACCTGATGAAGTAACTGCTGAGAGTACAGCAGAACAGGTCAGCCATGCCAAAGCTTGGGAGAGGTCTAATAGGCTCAGTCTAATGTTCATAAAGATGACCATAGCTAATAACATCAAGACTTCTCTCCCTCATACTACTAGTGCATCGGAACTTTTGTCTGCAGTAAAGGACCGATTTAAGTCAGCAGATAAGTCATTAGCTGGTACCTTAATGGCTGAACTTACCACCATGAAATATGATGGTAATAGAGGAGTTCAGCAACACATTCTGAACATGTCTGACAAGGCTGCTAAGCTAGGATCACTGGGTATGAAGGTTGATGAGTCCTTCTTGGTTCAATTCATCCTCAACTCACTTCCTTCACAGTTTGGGCCATTCAAGATCCACTACAATACTCATAAGGATAAGTGGAACTTGAATGAGCTGACTAGTATGTGTGTTCAAGAGGAGGTGAGACTGAGGCAAGAAGGACAGCACTCAGTGTTGGCAGTAACTTCAGGGGGTATCCATAAGAAAAGTAAATATGGAAGAGGTAAGAAATTTCCATCAAAGAAAGGAAATGACCATGGGGAAAGTAGCCAAGGTCATAGAAAAGCTTTCACTGTCAAATGCTACTTCTGTGGCAGAAAGGGACATGTGAAGAAGGACTGCAACAAGAGGAAAGCTTGGTTCGAAAAGAAAGGTACAAATCTTTCTTTTGTATGTTATGAATCAAATCTTGCTGAAGTTCCTTCTAACACTTGGTGGATTGATTCTGGAGCCACAACTCACATAACTAATTCAATGCAGGGATTCCTTACAACCCGGAAACCGAAGGAAAGTGAGAGATTCATCTTTATGGGGAACCGTCTGAAAGTGGATGTCGAATATGTTGGTACTTATCGACTACTTTTGGAGACGGGTCATCAGATGAATCTTGAGGATACTTTTTATGTACCTTCAATTTCCAGGAACTTAATGTCTGTATCCAAATTAGATGTTTTTGGATATTCTGTTTTATTTAGTTGTGGAAAACTCTCTTTAATGTATAATTCAATGCCGGTTGGGCATGGAATTTTATGTGATGGATTATATAAAATTTCATTGAATGATGAGTTTGCACAATCTTTATTGTCTCTGCATTCGAATGTTGGTATAAAACGTGGCTTAATAAATGAAAAATCCTCTATCTTGTGGCATAGGAGACTGGGGCATATCTCCAGGGATAGAATAATAAGATTAGTGAAGACTGGGATTTTGGATGACCTGGACTTCACTGATTTTGATGTGTGTGTAGATTGTATAAAAGGAAAACAAACTAAACACACTAAGAAAGGTGCCACAAGAAGTAAAGACCTCCTTGAAATAATTCATACAGATATTTGTGGACCTCTTTCCATTCCATGTTTTACTGGAGAGAGATATTTCATTACCTTTATAGATGATCTATCACGGTATGGTTATGTTTATCTAATTAATGAAAAGTCTCAGGCTGTTGACATCCTTGAGGTGTTCATTACAGAAGTCGAGAGACAGTTAGATAGAAAGGTTAAAATCATAAGATCAGATAGAGGTGGTGAATATTATGGTAGATATGATGAGTCAGGACAACATCCTGGCCCATTTGCCAAATTCCTAGAAAAGCGTGGCATTTGTGCTCAATACACAATGCCTGGTACGCCTCAGCAGAACGGTGTTGCTGAAAGGCGAAACCGAACTCTTATGGATATGGTTAGGAGCATGATGAGCTTATCTAAAGTACCCAATTCATTGTGGAGTGAGGCCTTAAAGACTGCTATGTATATCTTAAACAGGGTTCCTAGTAAGGCAGTCCCAACAACTCCCTTCGAGCTGTGGACTGGTAGGAAACCCAGTTTAAGACATTTACATGTCTGGGGTTGTCCAGCAGAGGCCAGAATATATAACCCACAAGAAAAGAAATTAGACTTAAAAACAATATCTGAGTATTTCATTGGTTATCCAGATAAGTCTAAGGGATACAAATTTTATTGCCCTAACCATAGTACAAGAATAGTTGAAACTGGTAATGCCAGATTCCTAGAGAATGGTGAATTTAGTGGGAGTGATGAACCAAGAAAAGTAGATCTTGAAGTTGTAAGGGTAAATATCCCAATTACCTTTCCTTCAAGAGAAATTGTTGTACCTCAGCTTGATCATCAAGTTGAGATTCCAGAACAACAAATTAATGTTGGTTCACCACTCCATGAGGATATTCCCATTGAAAATGTTGTAGAACCACCACAACCGGCAGCTTTGAGAAGATCTCAAAGGGAAAGAAGATCTGCCATTTCAGATGATTATGTGGTATATCTACAGGAATCTGATTATGATATTGGGGTAAATAAAGATCCAGTTTCGTTTTCACAAGCCATAGAATGCAATGATTCTAGTAAATGGGTTGATGCTATGAAAGATGAGTTAAAATCTATGGACCAAAACCAAGTCTGGGATCTCGTTGAATTGCCTTATAACTGTAAGAAAGTCGGGTGTAAATGGGTCTTTAAGACCAAGCGCGACTCTAAAGGCAATATCGAACGATATAAGGCTAGACTTGTGGCCAAAGGTTTTACTCAGAAAGAAGGCATTGACTATACAGAGACCTTCTCTCCAGTATCTAAGAAGGATTCTCTTAGAATCATTATGGCACTTGTAGCTCATTATGATTTGGAGTTACATCAGATGGATGTGAAAACTGCCTTTCTGAATGGGGATTTGGATGAGGATATCTACATGGAGCAACCTGAAGGGTTTGCAATTAAAGAACAAGAACACTTGGCTTGTAAATTAAAGAAATCTATATATGGACTTAAACAAGCTTCCAGGCAATGGTATATAAAGTTTAATAATACCATTACATCTTTTGGATTTACAGAAAACACTGTTGATCAGTGTATATATCTAAAGATCAGTGGGAGCAAGTTTATTTTTCTGGTTCTGTATGTAGATGACATCTTATTAGCCAGTAGTGATCTTGGTTTGCTGTATGAAACTAAAAGCTATCTTACCAAGAATTTTATGATGGTTGATATGGGTGAGGCAGCTTATGTTATTGGCATAGAGATCTTCAGGGATAGATCTCGAGGATTGCTAGGACTGTCTCAGAAAGGATATATCAACCGGGTCTTGGAAAGATTCCATATGGAAATGTGTTCAGTCAGTCCTGCACCCATTCAGAAGGGTGACAGATTAAGTGGTAGCCAGTGTCCCAGAAATGACTTAGAAAAGGGTCAAATGCAGAAAATTCCGTATGCATCAGCTGTTGGGAGCTTGATGTATGCAAGCACATGTACCAGGCCAGATATCAGTTATGCAGTTGGGATGTTGGGAAGATACCAAAGCAATCCAGGAATGGAGCACTGGAAGTTGGCTAAGAAGGTTATGCGGTATCTTCAGGGGACAAAGGACTATATGCTCACATACAGTAGATCAGACCAGTTGGAGGTGGTCGGCTATTCAGACTCAGATTTTGGTGGTTGCCCAGATAGCAGGAAGTCTACCTCAGGATTTATTTTCTTGCTAGCAGGTGGAGCAATCTCGTGGAAGAGTGTAAAGCAGTCTCTTATTGCTTCTTCCACGATGGAGGCTGAGTTTATAGCTTGTTTTGAAGCCACAAATCATGCACTATGGTTGAGGAATTTTATCTCAGCACTTGGTGTAGTTGACTCTATTGCCAAGCCGCTGAAGATATATTGTGACAATACAGCAGCCGTATTTTTCTCTAAGAATGGTAAGTACTCTAATGGTTCTAGGCACATAGAACTGAAGTACTTGGTGGTTAGAGAAAGAGTTGAGAAACAGAAAGTGTCAATTGAAAGTATAAGTACCACCTTAATGGTTGCTGATCCATTGACTAAAGGATTGCCTCCAAAGACATTTAAGGAACATGTTGTAAGGATGGGTCTTTTGGGTAATCTATAAATGTATATATGGTACTTGTGAAATTGACATTGTTGTACAAATAAAAGTTGTTTCTCTATTTCCTGTTATCCAATTGTGTGTACACATATTTTGTATGGATATATGTTAAACAGGAAAATGTCTTTACAAGACAATTACAGGGGTCATTATGGTTATGGACTCAATTAGTAAGGGTTATCAATGTTGTGGTACATAGAAGGGAGTATGACGTGGATGTTGTATAACCGCTATGACTCGCATTGATAGTCTAAACTAATTGCAGTATTACAGTATTACATATTTGGGCTTATCAGTTGTTGTTTTTAAAATTCGTGCACGTGTCAAAGGTTTTTCAGTATGGAATCCAATGGAGTCAAAATGATTTTGAAAATGAGTCTTTTCATTTATTTGTTTTCTAAAGTTTTTAACCTAATCGGTTAGTGGTCCAAGTGGGAGAATGTTAATCTCATATTAAAGTGGCCCACATAACCTTGGTATTTGCATTGGATTCCTATTAAGTTTAACTGATATAAAGGATGCCCATATAATTGTCACATTTATATAGTTATTTGGTCACTTGAAAATAGAAAAGATACCATGATGGAAAGGTTTATTTTCAAGGGGTCTTTTTGCAAATGTGCGACCCACTTTTCTCCTCCTGTAAAGAAACAAAACTCACGCGAATAATTCAATCGTGAGAATCCATCGTGAAAAGAACAGAGAGTTTTGTGAAAGGATAGGAGCAGAGAAAAGAGGATCCATTGCAAGTTAGGGTTTGCAGATTCCAGAGGAAGGATTCAACATCTTCTCCAATCTCCATTCAATCTTCATCAATGGCCTCAGGTATGAATAGATTAGGGTTTTCTATTATGAAAGTCTTGCAATATATGATTCTTGAGATGTATGGTTGATTCTTGATCCATGGACGTTTTTATTCCGCATTATAGTTGTATTTATATCCAACATTTGGTATCAGAGCCATGATTAAAAAATCAATACATCTTGGATTTAGGAATTATGAAAAGTTAGGGTTTTGATTAACAATTCATGAAATCCAGATTTTGATCTTTAATTGTAGAATTGAAGAGGATTCTTGGAAACCCTAAAATCATATATACATTCCTCTAATTATGCAATTAATATGGATCAAAATTAGGATTTTAGAAACGCTAATTTTCCTGAATTTTTTTTTCCCGATTTTTCCATAATTTTTGGGATTCGGGCATAATCTGGAACTGCTGTTCGGTAACTGGATCGTGGGCTATTAGTCGACTATAGGGTTTGATTAGTCGACTAATAGTCCATCCCGAAAGTTACCCGACTCTCTGTTTCTAACAGGAGTCGACTTGGGTTTTTGATTAGTCGGCTAGTAAAGTGTATAGTCGACTAACCTTTTGGCCAAGTCGACTAATATTTAACCGAGAGTTTGGATTCTAACAGGAGTCGACTAATAAAATTTGTAGTCGACTTATAAAGTTTTTAGTCGACTTGTGATTTTGACCTAGTCGACTGATAAAATGTGTAGTCGACTAGTCATGTTGGTATAGTCGACCAACCCTTGCTTGTCCTAGTCGACTAGACCTAAACCTGTAGTCGACTTGATTTGACCCAAGTCGACTACTCATTTCTTGTAGTCGACTAATGTTTGAAAATAATCAATCATAAAGTATGTTACACATTTAAGTTATTGTGTTAATGTTGATTGATGTTTGGTCAAGTAATGTATTGTAGTATTATGGCATTACACAAATAATAGAATTAGAGAATATTATTGGTTAGTTTGTATTCATAAGGCTTATTGATTTAGTAGTTGCCAAAATGACCTAGGTTAGTAAACCTTATGAATATACAACTACATAAAAGACATGTTAATGAGGTAGACATTAAAGGCAATAATATTCTCGGTGGCGGTTCTAGTTAGGAGATTGGGACTGGCCCAAAGGAAAGTCTCTTTCGAATAATTATGAACCGGGGTAGGATAGTGTAATTTATGCAACCTAATGGTGTAGAAGTGAATACCCAAAGGTAACATGACTTACTATCTAAGTTGGCATAAATTATATTAGACCTACGTAGGTGATAAAAGTTCTCACCTAAAGAGTGAACACTAGATATGCTTAGGTTTCACCCAAAGGAGAAATCTGAGTGATATCAATAGTTCATCTTAATTAAAAATAAAACACGGATTAAAGAACTTACCCCTTGCTTAACCTGCCAAACACAAAAAAGACACAAGAATTTAGATACTTGCATTCAAGGGCTAAGAAGAGTTAACTACTCAAAATAGAAGGTTAACAAATTTGCCTCTGTTGACGGACTAAAAGTTAACCCTTCTATTTGTGTGAGAATTCCATCCAAACACTCATATGTACACAAGATTATGCTAAACTTTTTGATAACGGGTTAAATAATTTAACTCTTTCTTTTATCTCTTTTCCTGTGGCTATCCAATTTTACCCATCATCTTGCTCCTCCAATCTTAACCCCTTGCCAAAGGATGCCTTAGATTTTAAGTCAAAATGCAAACTTTTATCATAAAATTTGGGACTACTACCTAATATAGAAGCACGATCTAATCAATTGTCTGATCCATCTAAAACCCAAAAAAAAAAAAAAATTTTACTCGAAATCTAAAACCATCAAAAACCCAATTCCTCTTAAAAAAAAAAAAACCCCACTCTATATTTAGAAAAATATCTCCCTCGCAAAGAGAGAGATGCATCCATTTGCCATGCCTGTGATGACGAGAAAGAAAGAAATTCCCGTCTTGTATTTGTCACCGCTTGTGTGTTTTTTTTCTTGTAAGCTATTTCAAACAAACGAGGTAGTAGTGTCTCAACTTCTCTTGCAAGCCAAAGAGAATTCGAGTCTGAAAGAGCATGAGAGTTATCTAACTTGTGATTCAAAAAATAGAAGACAATATGCTTGACAATGTTATTTCATATTGCAAGACCTTAGCCTGCATTGATCCATGCATTGTAAAGCAAGACACCCATGGGGTGGATATTGAGAAGTTTCTTTTTCTTCTTTTCCCTCCAAAAAGAGGAAGAAAAGAAAGGAAAAGGTTAATTATGCTTCTCTTTGGATGAGAGAGAGAGAGAGAGAGAGAGAGAGAGAGAGAGAGAGAGAGAGAGAGAGATACCAAACAAATGCCAAACAAATGTGGAGTCCACAGGCACATGGAGGTCCTCATGGTCAATAAAACGGACGGCCAAGATTGTCCCAAAACACCCTTAGGTGTTGGCAAAGAGAGAAGGAATCTTCCCTACTGTATTCTTTCCTCAAGTGCTTTTGATCCATTACTTACAATAATCCTATTTCTACAAACAGTTTGCTTCTCTTTTCCCCATTGAGATTTCAGGCAAAAAGAACTTTCCACTTGCACCCAAAAAAAAAAAAAAAAAAAAAAAAATCCCTACATTCACACAACTTACACTGATTTCAATTTCTTCAATCACTCACAGAATCACACCCCAAGGCCCAAAGCTTTTCATCCCATACAGGGAAATGTGTAGGGTAACAACAAGGTTGGATCCAGACTCTGTGAACCAAACTAAGGCTCACATGACAACAGACAACAAGCTTTTGTAGCCATTCATGTAGTAGTCACTCAAAAATTGAGGGAGGTTTTTCTTCACCCCTTAGTCTTCACCTTCACCTACTCCTTTGTAATTTGTATATCCCACCAGCTCACAATCTTTAAATCCTTGCTATGGACCACACAGGTCTCATTCCTCCACCCAATCTATCTACATTGGTATCCTCTAGAAATGCAAAAACCATCAGCCAAGAAACCAAGCACTAGAGAGAGAGAGAGAGAGAGAGAGAGAGAGAGAGAGAGAGATGATAGCCACTCAAACATCATCTGCTAGCACTGTTGTTTGAGATGGGAAATATAGAGCAGTACACATTTATGACAAGATAGAGACCCATCATCTCCTCTCCCCCTTCCTCTATTATTGTTTCATCTCAATTTGGGAAGAGAAAATGACATGAGTGATGCAGATCCTACTCTTATAGGAGGTGAAGAAAAAAGCATTTGATTATGCTCTCTTGAGCTCAACTGACCCAACACCCTTATTACTAAACATGTTTGAGAGGTGGAAACATATATATAACATAAATAATGAACAAATTTTAGATCACCCTGATTGCGCCTGCCGCAGGCTGTGGCGGTAATCTAGCTAGGGAATGAGGCTGAGGAGGGGCAATGCTGAGCTCAAGATCGCTGTTGTCTAGTGAAGGAGACATGACAGGTTGCTGGACTGGGAAATTTGGTAGAGAGAGTTGGAGGAAATCTGGGCCAACTGCGAGAGTTGAGGATTTGGGATAGAACTTTGAGTTCACCTGATCCTTGGAGCTCGCACCCTGTTTGAAACCAAACATTAGTAATGAGCCTAATCTCAGGATTGTAATGGACAAGCATCGCATTGACAACAATAAGATATAGTTAATTAGATGGATTACCCAGAGGTTGACACTCTGGAGAGTTGGATTGCTGATGTTATTTGTTGCCAGGATCAAGGGTTGGGAGACTTCTGCAACTCGAGCTACCATTGGAGTAGAAACGAAAGATGGTGCATTCACCTGCGATTCCATACAATCAGACAATGTTAGTTTTCCAGTAGTGTAGAGTGAGAAATACTCTGATTCATATTTTTTTCATTTCAAGTATGGATTTACCAAATGGTTGTCCATGGGTTGATGATTTGTTCTACCAGCAGCTACATCAGCTTTCTTCAAAGATAATTCAATGGGAGTTTCCGTATTGGTAGGCGCAGCCTGCAAAAACAGCGGTTTGTCATAATCGAGTGGTAATTTAAATGGCAGTATAATTCACAAAGGGTAGATGCAAATGATGATAATTTTCCCTTGCAAGAAAATTAGGGAACTGAGTGGACGACAACGTACATTATCATTGATCCCCACATCGAAGAGGCTGGATCGCCTCTTCTTCTTATTGGGATTGCTCTGCCTAAGGAAATACTTCTGCGCATGACTGGCGACTTGGGTTGGAGTTCTTGTGGTCACAAAGTTTCTTGAAATCCCTCGCCAGTCGCCCTTCCCAAGCTTCTCTAGTCCAGCTAGAAATGTCCTGTGTTCTTCCTCGGTCCATGGCACTCCTGAATGAGAAAATGAAAGAGCTTTTTCAGATACAAACTTGATATGCTCATATTACTTCCAATCAATCAGCATGAAGGTAATGTACATGTCAACTATATTTTAAAATTGTCGATTGAATGGACAATCAGACTAGCCAGTAAAACATTGTCTACACCTCTTAAGGAAAGGTATCTACTTCTGATCAGTCTCAGTGTATCATCAAGGACAATTAAATTTATATAACTGTATGCATTTATGTTTATTTCTCCCCTTGTGTCATGAAGGTTGCATGTAAATGCCTGATAAAATTCCAGATCTATTGAATATACTTGTGTGTAACTTCTACTTCCTGTTTGCATAATTGTACAAATCATTTTATATGTGCAGAAAAACTTAGTCATTAACAACCCAATATACCTAGAATGAATTCAAGGTAAGTAGAAAATGAAATTAACAAAATACATGCATAATCACAGAGAAACTAACATCTCCATTTCAGAAAATCCAAACCAGCAACAAATTTATATAATGGATAGCAAATTACAAATACACACACACACACACAAGTCATTCAGCAGAAGGACATCTATGTTTTCTGAAAAGAAGCCAACAATTTCGTTAAATTGCAATCTTCTCTTATATTTTAGCAGACCTTTGTAGCATATTATGATGAATTAATCAATCCCACGAATCAGATTGATTATATATATGCCAAATAAATCCAATTTATTAGCATAAATAACATCAGTAAAAGACAAATTAAAAAAGTTAACCCAAATGAAAATGCCAAAATCCAACAATGGAGTCCGGCCAATTATCACAAACAAAAGTTTAGGGGGGAAAAAAGCGATTTTTAACAGATTTCTGTAGTCAATGTTAACAAACAAACGACAACCATCAATAAAATCGACGATATACGCCTAAATTCATACACCCAAAAATCCAACCAAAACTACAGATTTTAACTCGGAAACAAATAAAAGTTACCTCTTTTCCTCTCTTGCCGAGCCCTGGTCCTCGAGTTCTGGACGAGGCCACCATCGGACAAGTACCCATGTTCCGCTGCGCCCTGCTCGGCGCTCTGGTTCGCCGCGCAGGACGCGAGGTTCGCCATACTGTAGCTCTTCCTCATCACCTCGTCCTCCTCTTCGACCGGCGCTTCAATTCGAACTCCGAACAGCTTCAATCCCATCTCCTTCTCCATTGCTCCGCACTTGCCTGCTCGAGCACGAATCTTGATGCAACAATCTCTCTTTGTCAATTAATTTCTCTTTTTTTTTCTCTTTTTTTCCCACTCCGATTTCGGTGGATCAACCGGGTAACTTAGAGAGGCGGGGGGAGAGAATGACGGAGAGAAAAAGAGAGAAGGGGAACAGCGGTTATTGGAAACGAGATTGTTATTATAAGGATGTGCTTATATAAGGGTCGGGTCTGAAAATGGGCAGGGATTCGCGTGAAATTAACTGAACTGCCCTTATCTCTCTCTCTGTGCAAGTTGCAACCGGTAATTTGTTAATTAAAGATGACGTGGGCATTTGGGTCTGATGACCGCCCTGTGAAAACGCGGGCATTTGGGTCAACGCGGGCATTTGGGTCTGGTGACCGCCCTGTGAAAACGAGGTTTTGGTTCTGTCCGTCTTTCGATTAACTCGGGAAAGGGTAATTTTTCATATGGACAATCTCCTAGTTTTCTTAACTCCATATTCACTTTTGATATCTTCATATTTTCATATCTATCTCTCAAATCTAACAAGTTTGAACAAAAAATCCGCTTCGTTAGTTTTTCTGTTTATAACTCAATATTCTTAAAATATTCTCTTTTTAAATTTAGACATCTTGAAATGATATATGAACTTACCATTATATCATTATACTCTCATCTTTTTTCTCTAACTTTCTCTCAACAAACTTATTATGTCTCCAATCCAACCCCAACTCCGACCGTCTCTGGCCAAGCGAGCGCGAGGAGGCGGGCGCGGTTGGGGGCGAGGTGGACGATGACGGGGCGACGACACGGGTGAGGGGGGCGACTGGAAGCGAGGAAGAGGAGAGAGCATGTGAAGGAAGGAGAGAGTAAATGTATATTCTGAATAATTGGGGGTAAAAATATTTTTTCATCAGGCCACTGTTAGAAAATAGATAACAACTAATGAAATAAAATTTTTGTCCAAACTTATAAAATTTAGGGGTCACTATGAAATATGAAGATTTTGGCGGTGAATACGAAATTAATAAAGATTTAGAGTGCCAATATGAGGAAAAAAAAACCCTCGTGAAAACGTACAGATGGACGATTTTTTAAATCCTCACCACTTTTTTTGGCATCATATTCATTTGAAAATAATTTGTGGTGGTGGTGGTAGGGGTGGGAGCGGATATTTCAACCCCAAAATGTGATGAAGGCACCCTAGTGAAGGCACCCTCAAATGTGATGAAGGCACTCAAACTAACAAAAAAAACCCAAACTACCCTCTTTTTCTTCTCCTCCCCCTCTCCCTTCCCTCTGGCAAACCCCATCCCTCCTCGGCGAACCCTATACCACTCCGGCCTCCTCTCGCTCCCCTTTCCCCGCCCCCTCCCCCTCCCTCTTCCATCCGATACCCTCTCCCTCCTCCCCCCTCCCCGGCCTCCCCCTCCCCCATCCCTCGGCCTCCCCCTTCTCCTGACCTCCCCCTCCCCCTGCCCCCCCCCCCACCCCTGACCTGTTCGACCATATCTGGCCGAATAGGCCGGAGGTGTGGGGGAGGGGGACAGGGGGAGGAGGAGGGGGAGATCGGGGGGAGGGGGAGGCCGAGGATGGGGAGGGGGAGGCCGAGGAGTGTGGAGGAGGAGGAAGTAGGCCGTGGATGGGGGAGGGGATGGGGAAGAGAGAGGAGGAGAGAAGGGGGGAGTGGAGGAAGGAGGTAGAAGAAATGGACATTTTGGACTTTTCATTAAGGGTGAAATTGTGTCAAAAAAATAATCGCACACTTATAATAATTTGTGGGGTGCCTTCATATTATTATTATTATTTTTTTTTTTTTGGGGGGGGGGGGCATCCGCTGTCGATGGGGGGTACTAAATAATTTGGGTCATATTAATTATTTACCTTTTTTAAGTATTCATGTAAAAGAAATAAAAAGAACATGGAAGTAAAGAATTTTAAATCTAAATATCTCCTGACCCTCTCTAATTTGTCATAAAAGGAAAACACGAAAAAGATCATAAATAATCTAATTCCATAAAAGAACTACTTGTCTATTTAATCCAACGTCTCTCTCTACTCTCTAGTATATATCTCCAAAGTTCTCTCTTATTTCAAACATAAAAAATATATGTAGTGTTGTTAGCGTTAGTACTTTGGATGTCTCAAATTCATTGGAGAGAAATCATGTTAATGTGGAGGAGTTATAAACTTTAGAGATCGAGAACGTACATGTACAGGCTTGCACAGACATGCACAAGATAAATCGACTAATGCAACAGACTAGTCGACTAATGATGTGCAAGCTAGTCCATTGAGTCGTAACAGAGAGTAAATGATTTCAGATTAGTTGACGAACACCAGATCAGTCGACTTATGGGCAGTTTAGTCAGTCAATTTGTCAGAGTAGTCGACTAAACATGCGGTTCTGGTATTTTTTTGGGTTCTGACTCCAATTCGAGTTAAATTCGAGTTTTTTCTCTGAGGTGGTGATGTTTGTATTGCTGGAGTTTGTGTTGGATTAGAATGATCCTAAGAGTTTATAAAATCCCCTTAGGGGTAACCTTTGAAGGTAAGTCAAGAAAGTCAAGAAAAATCAAGTTTCCATCATCAATATATCCCAACCCTCTACATGTTTTATCGTAATAATCTGTTGGCTTCCCTTTCGATACGAAGGTTCGTAGAAGACCACATCGTCCCCTTCCGAAATTCAAGCCATTCCCACATTATAGATCATACCCCATTCTTCTCATCATATGGTGCACTGATCATGCATAATGAAAAAATTGCGGGGGCTCTGAGTTTGAACCCGAGTCTGTAACTGCAGACATTCGGGGCTGAGCCCTACCGAATACCATCGGTGATTGATTCTTCTTGGATGGAGGGACCACAAAGGCAAATCCTTCACCATTCTCTATAGGCGTACTTGTCATGCTTAACATGGACAAGGCATTTGTAGGGAGGTATCATATGTAAATTTACACAAATCAACACTCACAGGATAATCAAAAGTGATACTCTCATTAATCACCTATTCGCCATCATCCTCAATGGGATTGTTACATTCAAAATCATTAAAATATGCTACAATTGGTTTGAAAGCAAAAGTAGCTGGCGCTTTTTCTTCTGGCTCTGATTCGCTTCATTACCGCTATCGACATCTTCAGACAACGGTTCTTTTGCTGTTTTGTTGGCTTCCTGGCAGATGAGAGCGTCAGTAAAGTAGTTTTCTACTCCTTTGAATAGTTACTTTTCAGCAAACATTGTTCATACCATTGCATTATCATCAACGTACTTGAAGCACTGATGCAGAGTTAGAAGGAACGATCCAATTAGCATGAATCCAAGATCACCAAAGCAATAGATTATATGACGTGTCAGCATCGGTGACGTAACATGTCACTTCTGATTTTAGATCCCCAATTCGACAGCGAAGCTGAATTTTTCCCAATAGATGACTACTACTGGCATTGAAACCATATATCATAGTAGTTGTTGCTGACAATTTACTCCGTGCTATCCTAAAAAAGTAGAGGAGCCTTTTAGGGATGATGCTCAGTGCAGACATTGGATCAACTTGTATCCTCTCAATACATGTCGAGCCTATGTATCCAGTATAATATAAGGGTCGATCATGTTTGTTGTCTTTGAGGAGCATGTCCTCAGCAATGAATGTGATTGCAGGCACTTTTGGCTGTACATGATGACATTCAGGGCACAGGGCTTGACTGTCACCTTCAGAGGCCTCCAGCATATGTATCAAAAAATGATTCTGAATTAGCCAACACATCTCTGAGTGCCTTTCTTGTCTTCTTCGAGAGGCGAAACAGCTCGTGTGTAATGATTCGAGCTGAAATATTGACTAATTGTGCCAATATATCAAAACGGAAAGGGGCATCAAGTCTTGAACAAGAAGTTTTCTTCAATACTCGATCAAATCGGACTTCTTTCTGCTTTTCCTTTCTTGGTTCAGGAGCTGAAGCAGGAACAGGTACTTCCCCTGACGACGTTGGCTGTTGTGTCTCATTAGTGGTCTTCTCATATTGTCTCAGGTAAGATTTCCTAGATCGAGTACCTGTTGGTTGAGGTGCAGCGTCCTGTGCTGTCAAAGCATGCTTCTAATCTTCAGAGTCTCTGAGAAAAGCTACTATTATATTGTCATCATCTAGTAAGATAGAGACGACATTGCAGGATTTCCCCTTGAGCTTGAGTTTCCTCGAGTCCCATTGCTCATCTTTAGCAAGATTTGAGTGCACCCATATGATTTTCCCGGACTTTATTGTCATTGGAATAAGGCCTTTAGCCTCCTGTTGCTTTGCTGAAGGATTAATTACCTCCAGTCGTGCCTTTGGAGTTGGAGCATGTCTGTCAAGAGCAGTAACCTTCGGAAAAGTGCTGAACTCAAGAGTCACCATGTTCGCAGTGACTTTCTTATGTTCTGACTTCAAAGTTAGAACTCCGGCATCGATTAGAGCCTGAATTTTATCCTTAAGGATAAAGTATTTCTTGGTAGGATGGTGAACCATCCTATGGAAGAGGCAATAGTTGGGATCGTTCGTGCATCACACTCATTAGGGCGTCGAACCTCTGACAGCTTCAACTTATCACCCTTTTGGAGCAAGTAAAAAATTATAACCACCTGCTCATCTTTAAAGGAGTATTGTTTTGGAGAAAATTTGAACTCCTGATCGCTGGCGCTACCTTTTTTGGATTTTGGTGGAGTTTCTCTTGACAGCTCCACAGCATGGTTTCTTTCCCTTTTAATTGAGAAGACTGTGCTACTTCACCACGTCCCTTATTGTTTTCCCCACATTTGCCCTCATGCATGAAAGGCTTAAACTTTTTAGCCGACTTCTGGGCTATTTCAACTTACTTAACAAGTTCTTTTCAAGTATGGGCCTCAACAACCCCCATATGAATCTCTACTTAGTTTAGAAAGTTGTGCCTACATGTCTGCAACAATATAGGCAATGGCATCCCTACTGGACACATCAGAGATAGATTTCTGAATCTCTCAATGTAATCACGGACTGATTCTCTCTTCCTTTATACTGTGAAAAGGAGCTTATTCATGGTTACCTCGGTATCATCATTATAGAAGCGAGAAAGGAACTGAGTTTTCAGATCAATCCAATAATTGATGGAACCCGGTGGAAGGCTCTTGAGCCAGTTAAAGGCCACTCCTTTGAGAGTACCAATAAACAACCTGGCCATGATAGCATCAGTATCAATTGCATTACTAGCCTGGGACCAGAAGTGATAGATGTGCTAGTTCGGCGAACTTTTGCCATCATACATGTGTAACGTGTGTGGTTTGAATTTCAACGGGTACGGCACTGAGTCCCATTCAAGTGGATAAGGGTGTGTCATTCCCACCTTCTTCAATGAATCCCTTTGCATCGGAGATGCAATTTATGCTTGGATAACTTTAAGTACATTAGCATCCAACGAGAAGCCCTCCTTTGATCTTTCTGTTTTAGGAGGTTCAGTGTTGTCATTGTGCTCCTCCTCTTCGTGATTACTGCCGGTGTCATCATTGTTCCGGTTCGTCTAGAGTTGGTTCAACATCCGTTCGATGTTGTTTAGAGCTTCTTGTTGAGCTCTGGAGGTCTGCTCATGTGCCTCCAAGCGGCGATGGAGGTCTCATCATTATTATTATTGTCGGCCATATTAGCCGACACTCTGCCTGTCTGCATGGAGCTGACGGTGGCTGAACAGGCGTATCCGCTAGCTTCCCCCTTACAATCAGACCATTGGAAGAGACCCTTCAATGGTTCCGGTGACATCATTCCGGTTGAAGAGGATGGTGGTTCGTAATTATAGGGTATTGCTACCCTGAATCTTATGCCTCGAAACACACCCTTGCCCTACTAAGACTTGGCCCAATCCGGGGCTATAGTCTGAATTTGGAGAACTTGACGAAGGAGAATTAGACTCATGTCTCTGTCATCTGGTCTTGAGTGGTTCACGTCCCCTTCCTATCATGTTGACAGATGCTGAGAGAAGATCTGAAACATTTCACGCTTTGTTCTTTTTCTGAGGCTTCACAGGCGCTTGAGTAGATAATCGTTTAAATACCGACCGTCGGGCTGGAAAAGTCGTGGGGCCTGGCCCTAATCGGCAATGGACTGAAGGACCGTTACCAACTGGCACCCTGCTCGTTCATAGCAGGAGGGAGAAGCATGGCTTAGTTCTTCACAACAGAACTTCCGTTTGTTGTTTAAGAATTCTCGTAAATCAGGATTAACCGAGTTTAAGCAGTCTAGCACAGAGACTCGAGGAGGTAGTATACTAGGCTTTCAAACTGGAGAATCCTAGCGTTGAAGCTTCTCTTTTTAATTACAGGTGAAGTTAAAACAACTTTACTTGTAGCATTAGCTTCATTTGACGAAGCTAAACTTCTAGCTCCACCTCCAAGTGCAAGGTGTTGTGCCCGGTGACAACAACCACTGAGGATCTTACAAATCTCCAAGCGCAAAGAACACGCAAACAGCACAAATAATCACCAGAAGAAAACACAAACTCAAACACATGATCTAACGAGGTTCGGCCTCAATGCCTACGTCCTCGGGGCAATCCAATGGAAAGATTAATTACCAGGAAGTTGATTACAATTGCTAACAGCCTCTTTGAATGCAAGAGAGCTCCAGCAAAACCTTTTTTTCGCAGGTACAAACCCTAGAATTAAATAACAGCCTTAAATACACATATTTTCAAAACAGCAGATTTTCACTCGAACCCGACTGTCGGTCGACCGGGCGGTCGACCGACCTCTTCCACCAGTCGACCGGTCGGTCGACTGGGTGCCCAACAGAGAGTTGGGCACTTACAGTCAGGTTCTACCGGTCGACCGGGTGGCCGACCGGGTGCCCAACAGAGAGTTGGGCACTTACAGTCAGGGACTGCGGTCGACCGGTCGGTCGACCGCCTTCTGATCCTGTGCACGCTGTGCATGTCGGTCGACCGGGCCGGTCGACCGACAAGCCTGTTTTCTGCTGCTGCTGCTATTTCTTGCTGCTGTTCTCTTTCGCCTTTCATCGTCGACTTCCTTGGCGATCATCTTGACGACCCTCGGCAATCCATTTTCAAATTCCTCTGTAATAATCTCTCTTTCCAACAATTCTCCACCTCGGTGAAGATTCTCCAAATCTGAACCGAACACTGACTCGAGAGCGGCTGCACCATTGTGGTTGCCTACGTACCTCTGCCCAAGGGATCAAGCCGTCCGTAGTTCACCTGAATGAGCTTCAGCAAGCTCAAACCACCTGAAGGACATGGAGCAAAGCTTTGCAATGTGCAAACTTCACTCCCGACATCACCTTCGTAAGCATGTCGGCTGGATTATCCGAAGTGTGAATCTTCAACAAGTCGATGTCACCTTCCTCCAGAATCTCCCAAACAAAATGGTACCTGACGTCAATATGCTTCGTCCTTGCATGATAGACCTGGTTCCTCACCAAGTAGATGGCGCTCATGCTGTCACAGTTAATCTTCAGCATATCCTGTTCTACGCCCAAGTCATCAAGCAACCCCTGAAGCCAGATTGCCTCCTTCATGGCCTCTGTCATAGCCATGTACTCAGCCTCTATGGTCGACAAAGCGACGGTAGACTGCAGTGTGGAGCGCCAACTCACCGGTGCCTGTGAGAATGTGAAGACATATCCCGTCATCGACCGACGCTTGTCAAGGTCCCCTGCATAGTCGGAATCCACATACCTTATGCATTCTTACTTTCCAGTGTTGTCCTTCTCAAACACTAGGCCTACATCAATGGTTCCCTTGATGTATCTCAAGATCCATTTCACAGCTTCCCAATGACCCTGTCCTGGATCATGCATATATCGACTCACCATGGAGACGGCCTGTGATAGATCTGGCCTCGTACACACCATAGCGTACATCAAGCTACCCACCGCACTGGCATATGGAACGTGAGACATATACTCACGCTCTTGAACACTCCTTGGAGACATCTTTGCAGACAATTTAAAGTGAGGCGCCATAGGTGTACTAACAGACTTGGTATCCTTACTGATATTAAACCTCTGCAGTACCTTCTCCAAATAGCCCTTCTGAGTCAAACTTACCCTGCTAGCTCTCCTGTCTCTAGTGATCTCCATGCCCAATACTTTTCTACCTTCTCCCAGGTCCTTCATCTCAAACTCTGACGATAGATCCTTCTTCAGAGCATCAATAGCAGATCTCGACCTCGAAGCAATCAACATATCATCTACATAAAGAAGTAGATAGATATATTCACCTGATAGTAGTCTGTTGTAGTACACACATGGATCAAAATGGCTACGTGTGTACTTCTTCTTTCTGATGAAGCTATCAAATCGCTTGTACCACTGTCTAGGAGACTGCTTCAATCCGTACAGCGACTTCTTTAGCTTGCATACTAACTCTTCCTTCCCTGCAGTCTTGTAACCTGTGGGCTGTGTCATATAGATCTCCTCCTCAAGATCGCCGTCGAGAAAGGCGGTCTTCACATCAAGTTAGTCAAGGTCCAACTCATTCTGCGCAACCAAGGCCAATAGAATACGAATTGACGAGTGTTTAACTACAGGGGAGAATACCTCGTTAGAGTCAATTCCTTCCCTCTGAGCGTAGCCTTTAGCCACCAACCTTACCTTATAGCACACTGCATCTTCTTGGAGAGATTCTTACTTCTTAGCATATACCCACTTGCACCCTATGGCCTTCTTCCCCTTGGGCAACTTGGTAAGTTTCCATGTGTCGTTCTTGTAGAGAGATTGCATCTCTTCATTCATGGCCGCTTTTCACATCCTTGCTTCCGAACTGATCTCAGCTTCTCTGAAAGTAGATGGAATAGCCTCCTCGACGACTGGAAGTGCATACGTGACGACCATATCAGTGGTGAGCCAACCTGGTCTCCTAGTGTTCCTTCTTGGTCTTTCCACTGCAGTAGGATCTGGAACAGTACCCATGACTTGCTCTTGACCCTGTTTAATATCTTCAGCATCTCCTTCAACTGCTCGATCACTGTCCTGTGTCACCTCAGGAATGATCCGAACTGATACTGAATCCTCTAGAGATGGTGAATCTGTATCAATCTCCACCTGCTGCAATAGCTCCTTGGTCTTACTGGTCTCCACCTGCTGAGAGACCGTAGGCTTCATCAAAGAGGCCTCATCGAACGTGACATCCCTGCTGAGTATGAACTTGTTGTCGTTTTGGTCCCAAATCTTGAACCCCTTGGTTCCTCGCTTGAAACCAACGAACACTCCCTTCTTTGTCCTTGGGTCCAACTTGTCTTCTCTGACATGGTAGTGGCTGGACATTCGAAGACCCGTAGCAAATCATAGTCACCAACAGCTTTTCCTGACCAAGCTTCAAGTGGAGTCTTCCCCCCTATTGCAGACGACGACAACCTATTCACAAGATGGCATGCATACGCCAAAACTTCAGCCCAAAACTTCTTTGACAGTCCTGCATTGGATAACATACGTGAATCTTCTCTAACAAAGTCTGGTTCATCCTCTCAGCCACCCCATTTTGTTGCGGAGTCTCTCGTACCGTGAAATGTCTCTCTATGCCCTCATCAAGGCATAGCTGTAGGAAAGGATCCGATTTGCACTCTCCTCCATTGTCAAAACGGAGGACCTTGACCTTCCTTCCCGTGCTTCTCTCCAGATTAGCCTTCCACTTTATGAACAGTTCTAGGACTTCATCTTTGTGTCGCATAGTGTACACCCAATAGCGCCTAGAAAAATCATCAATGAACGACACAAAATAGTGGTTATCTCCAATCGATGCAGTCTTGGTAGGTCCCCATACATCCGTGTGAACAAAATCAAGAATACCCTCTGTGCAGTGTGAAGCTGTGCCAAACTTCACCTTGGTCTTCTTGCCGATGACGCAATGCTCACAGAAATCCATCTTGCAAGTCTCAGCAACCTTCAGTAACCCTTGCCTCGCAAGAGCTTGTAATGATTTCTCCCCTGCATGTCCCAGCCTCATGTGCCACAGCCGGGTTGAATCTTCCTTTTGACTGGTAGAAGCTGCCACATGCGCTGTCACCGTACTACCCTTCAAGTAGTACAAGTTGTTCCGGCGATCAGCCTTTAACACCACCATCGAACCCTTTGTCATTTTAAGAACTCCCTCCTTAATAGACACTCCAAGGCCCAATGATTCCAAAGCTCCTACAGAAATCAAGTTCCTCTTCAACTGAGGTACATACCTTACTTCTTTCAGCTCCCTTACCATCCCATCAAACATTCTGATTGGAATAGTGCCAACACCCTCCATGACGCACGGATGATCATCGCCCATAACGACCGAACACCCCTCCAACTTCTCAAAACTGGTAAACCAGTCTCGATTAGGGCATACATGATATGTTGCACCTGTGTCCAAGATCCACTCGTTTTCACCCGAGTAGCCTA
The DNA here is from genome assembly GCA_038442645.1 of Agave tequilana. Taxonomy (NCBI): domain Eukaryota; kingdom Viridiplantae; phylum Streptophyta; class Magnoliopsida; order Asparagales; family Asparagaceae; genus Agave; species Agave tequilana. The sequence continues at coordinate 16,581 of JAVJIF010009638.1, read as the reverse complement.
TGACGGGAGTAGTAACTGAAAAAGAGAATACTGAAGAATCTGAGTCCGATCCATCTGCCTGTGATTTGCTGCTTGTAGTGTTAATCACTTTTGCGAGATTTGCTTTAGACTTTGATTCTTTCTTCTTTCCCATGAACTTCGGACAGTCCACCTTCCAATGCCCAATCTGTCTGCAGAAAGCGCATTGATTTCTCTTGAGATCCCTGAAGCCCGGCCTGGACTTCGATCTTCCTCTAACCTCCTTGCCCTTCCGCGATGAACCCCTGCCTCTTACTTCCAGTGCCTCTGCCGATGAGCTTGACCTAGAAGGATGTCTCTCCTTCTTCCTCGTCTCATAGCTAGTCAGTGCAGACGACACTTCATCATAATCCAAGGTCTGCCTTCCATTAATGAAGGTCAGAGTGAATGTCTCATACTCCTCCACCGGGAGTGAGTTCAGAAAGATGATCGCCTTATCTTCCTCTTCTATCGTGACATTCACGTTTATCAAGTCTGTAAGAAGCTTAGTATATCGGTTGATGTGTTCATTTATTGTGCTCCCCTTCTTCATTTGAAAACTGTACAGCCTATTCTTAAACTGCAACCTGGACTCAACACTCTTAGTTAGGTATTTCTTTGCAAGGGTTTCCCACAGTTTCTTCGCCGACGTCTCATATTGCGCAAGGTATTTTATGTCTTGCGACAAACATGAACGTATCAATCCACATGCCGATATGTTCATTTTTGCCCACTCTTCATCAGTGGTTGTGCTCTTCTTCTTCTCCAATAGGAGAGTATCTTCGAGGTTCGATGCATTCAGCGCATCCATAACCTCACATCTCCACATCTCAAAGTTATTTGTACCGTTGAACTTGACAACTTCAATCCTCGGGTGAGAACTCATTGTCTTAGCCAAAACAATTTCTTCTACCATTGAGATTTATTTATCATCTATCTATGCGGAAAAAAAATCAACTGGAAATAGATCTCTACTCAGATAAAAACTAGATTTTTACCTTTCCCTTGAAACCCTAGATCGAGTTTCTCTCCGGATCTACTTCACCACAGATTCCACGAGCCCTCCTTGCGTCCTCCTGTGATCGACACACTATCCCAAGAACACCAATACCTCTGATAGGAGATCGACACACGATCTCCACCGAATCAGATCTCGAGCCCTCCAAATCTTCAGAAATCCCAAGCCAAACCTGGGAGCTCTGATACCACTTGTTGTGCCCGGTGACAATAACCACTGAGGATCTTACAAATCTCCAAGCACAAAGAATACGCAAACAGCACAAATAATCACCAGAAGAAAACACAAACTCAAACACACGATCTAACGAGGTTCGGCCTTAATGCCTACGTCCTCGGGGCAATCCAATAGAAAGATTAATTACCAGGAAGATGATTATAATTGCTAACAGCCTCTTTGAATGCAAGAGAGCTCCAGCAAAACCCTTTTTTTCGCAGGTACAAACCCTAGAATTAAACAACAGCCTTAAATACACAGATTTCTGAAACAGCAGATTTTCACCCGAACCCGACTGTCGGTCGACCGGGCGGTCGACCGACCTTTTCCACCAGTCGACCGGTCGGTTGACTGGGTGCCCAACAGAGAGTTAGGCACTTACAGTCAGGTTCTACCGGTCGACCGGGCGGCCGACCGGGTGCCCAACAGAGAGTTGGGCACTTACAGTCAGGGACTGCGGTCGACCGGTCGGTCGACCGCCTTCTTATCCTGTGCACGCTGTGCATGTCGGTCGACCGGGCCGGTCGACCGACCAACCTGTTTTCTGCTACTGCTGCTATTTCCTGCTGCTGTTCTCTTTCGCATTTCATCGTCGGTTTCCTTGGCGATCATCTTGACGACCCTCGGCAATCCATTTTCAAATTCCTCTGCAATAATCTCTCTGTCCAACACAAGGTTGGCGCTAGAAAGTGCTGGGAGCGAGGCTACGGTAGCTTCGCTTTTAGCGCACAGTGGTGCTTTGATCTTTGCATTGTGGCGAACTAGCACTATACAGTGCTTTAGTTCTAGCCTTGTGGCTAGGAATTTTGCTGGCATCCCTAAGTGCTGAAGCTGTATAAGTAATGCTATAAACACTTGTGGGTACTCCCTTAACTTCGCTCAAAGGAGCAAACTTAGCACTGGAAATAAGCACTCTCTGGTTAGGTAAAGCTAAAGAGATTTCGCGTCTAGTGCTGCATCGTGTTGCCGATTTAGCCTCGTGGTTAAGGGGACTTTTGAGCACCCCGTGTTGAAGCTGCATAAGTAACGCTGTCAACACTTAGGGGCGCTTTGCCCTTATCTTCGTGTGAGAGGCGAGGTTGAGCTTTAGCTTCGCATGAAACTTCGCGCAGAGAGGCTCCTTGCTTCGCCTTCCAAATCTGCTTGCCCTGAACAGTCTTAGGTTCGCGCGGAACCTGTTTGGCCTTGCATGAAATGCCACCATGTTGATGTGAAGTCAACTTAGCCTCGATTGAGACTGAGGGAAATTGAAGCGAAGTTCGATCAACCGTACGCGCAGTTGGTATAGGCTTGGATACAGCCTCAGTGGGAGCTGCTTTCTGATTTATAGCCACTGGAGCTTTGGCTACGAAGACCCTCCTATTCTTTCATGCATGGAGTGCTGCACCACCCTAAGAGAGGAGTTCCTCAAACTTCTCTTGGTCAAAGTGGATGACCAAGGTTTCGACAGTGATGGGTTCAGCACTTTTTTAGAGATGTCTTTTTTAAGCATCAACAGCGGCGAAGCTAATCATAGCTGGAGTAAAGTTAGAGACCCTCACACGGAGTCACTTAGCCAGCTGGATTAAGATTTATTGCAACAATTCCCTGATTTTCTCTACTAATCAATAGATTTGCCTTGATCCTCTTTAACTGATTGAGGAGTGATTGGATCAAGGCAAGTAACTGCCAAATATGTGATAAAGATCACATCAATCTCGTGCTGAGATTTAAATGGTCAAAAATGACCATATAAGCTCACGGCGGAGCTAAGACAAGAGTTTAATGCGAAGCTAAGCTCACAGCGAAGCTACTGAGCTATCTGCGGAGCTGACACTTCAACTCTTTATCAGAGATATTCAATGCTTGCAGTGAAGCCTAAAAAAAAAAGAACTCTCAGCTTTAAAAAAAGATGGCTCTCAGCTGAGCTTTAAAAAGCCTCAAGCGAAGCCAGCAAATATAGCTTGAAGCGAAGCTAGGTATTCAGCTTTTGGATTTCCTTTAAAGGACGACAATTGGCTCACTGTCTGCTTCACTGGTTCAGTAGAGTCCAAATCACCGTCTTGACCATCAGGGATGGACAAGTCTTCAGCTTGTCTGTGACTTGTCTTTTGAAAGTGTCGGCAAATTAGACATCGTTCAGACCGATTGAAGTGCTGCCTAGGAGTTTATCTTTTCAGAGTGTCAACAATTCTTCTGAGGTGGCCTAAATCCTACCAGTGCACACAAGCACAGGAAGATTTCAGTGTCTAGGTCTCCTCTAGCCACTGCTCGAAAGCAAGTTTCTAATGAGATGCAGAAGGCCACCTGCAGGCCTAACTCAATCTCAACAAAGGTTAAACTAGCTTCGCGCCGACACCTATATGCTGCGTGCGAAGCTAGATCAACTTCTAAGGCTTTCTAGATTGAAAAATCCACTTCAACCTTATGTGAGACTAAAAGATCCTTGTTTTAACTTCTGGCAAAGTTCACAAAGTCTCTAACTAAGAGACTATTTTAGCTCCCCACAGAGCTCAGCCAGACTTCTCCCACGAAGCTAAAGGCAAAGCACCCATTGGTGCTATTAGCGAAGCTGCTAGAGCATCATTGACTGCTGCAAAAGCTCTTAGCTGCGAATCTAAATTTGAAGCACCCACTAGTGCTAACAACGAAGTTACTTCGCTTAAAGAAGAAGAAATGCTTCACAGTGCTAAAGCACTAAGTAATAAGACAGCTTTGCCTCGCGAAGAAGCTATCTTAATTTCGCCCCCAGCAAGAAGAAAAGCCTCAAGGCTAAGTGTAAATTTAAGACTATTCAGCCCATTAGGGCTAGTATCCAGCCTCCCCGAGTATCCGTGTTGGATATTGGGTTCGGTCAATACAGAGTTGCGGGAATTTCTAAGCAACAAGCGAAAACCCATCCTGAAGAGCAAGTTCACATCTCGCCATCCCAGTGCGGATAAGCGAGGTGTCAACTTGTGACCGTACACTCCGCTAACTGTTGTTTGGGGCCAATCTCCGCAACACTTCCTCCTAGCAAACTGTCAGTATTTGACCAGTTATCAGCACAAATTCTTGAAGAGTCCAAGTCTAGGAGTTCGAGAAAAGCCAAAAAGCCTGACCTCGCTGCAGCTTTTGTCAACATGACAGGCAGAGAAAGGAATTCGATGTGATTCTGAAGAGGAAGATAGGGGTTCGCGCTCTCTCAATTAGTTCTTTAGATCCTGACTATAGCCCAAATTTAAGTTAGGTTCTGATTGAACGAAAAAGTACCTTTCGAGGTACCCGCTCTAGGGTAGCAATACCCTATAATTATAGACAACCCTCCTCTGTCACAGGGGCTATGTCACCATGACCGTTGAGAAGCCTCTTTCAGTGATCAGACGATGAAGAAGAAGCCAACGGCTGTGCTTCCTTTGTTACAGTTAGCTCGGAACAAATAATTCTATAAAGACTCAGAAACATGATATTTTTATGAGGACTATGATCATAATTACAGTCCTAATAAAACGGGTTGCGATCATAATCACAGTCATATCAAGACTAAGAAACATAACATTTTGTGAGGACTACGATCACGATCGTAGTGTTAATAAAGACTAAGAAATATGGTATTTAGTGAGAACTGTGGCCATCGCAGTCCTCAGCTTAATAATGCGGGGGACATTTAAGTTTTTTTCACCGCTCTAAAGCATACTCAACAGCGCTTTTGCGCTTGACACGTTGGCATGCGACTCTTAATACTGCTTCTGCGCTTGACACGTAGGCACACACTCTTTCTTTAAAAAAAGATGTGACTAAAGCGAATTAAATTTTGTGAGTAATTTTTTTTTTCTAATTATGATTTTACATAGGTGGCTGAAAAGAAATCGTCCAAAATAAAAACTCAAGGTCTAAAAGATTTTTTTTTTTTTTTTTTTTTGAAAAGAAGAGCTGAAAACTCATCTCCCTTTCATCTTCAGTGACATCGGACGCAAGTTGAATACATCGGTGATATGTAAAATCCAGTCAATCAATGAGGTGTATATATCTTGCTATGCCTCTGTATTTTGACGAAATTAAGGGCATCAACTTGGCAATTTGGTAATTAAAAACTGAAACGCGCATATTTGAGAATTAAGCTATTGTCTTATTTAAAGAAGAATCTAAATAGCCACACATCATTGTATAGAGTCCTTGTAATATCTATTACGTTCTCATCTAAGTTTAACAATCTCAACTTGCACTTTAATTATATAAGCTCACTAGAATTTCTTTGGATAAGTGGTGAAAATTTAAGTATTAATCAAATCGATTGTTTCCTTCTCTTCGAGCTTGATTTGCTTGTCTGTCTGATATTTTTGCAGGACATGAAATTAAAAATAAAAAAAATTACTAAATCGTCACATCAAATTATCCTTGTTTCCAATTGTCGTATTTGGTTGTAATCAAATGTATGTGATCTGATTAATTATCTTTGGACAACTAATTTGAAATATTAGTTATTCATGCAAATGCTGTACTTATTTGGCAAAATGATCCTTTCCTGCTTAAAAGGGATTGGGAAAAGACAACTGTTATTATCTTCAGTTAACCATCATTCTAGAATAAGATTAATGATTAAGATTATAAGATAAAAGCACGACACAGATTGTTAGGCAAAAGCTTGATATAGTTACAACTTACAAATTATAATAGACATTATTGATATTTGTTGGAAAACATTAAAATATAAGAAATCAAAAAGATCCGAATACAATAAAGAAAATTAAAGTTTGTGACATATCTCAAAGTTTAAGATCAGTCTACGATGTTACTTGCAAAAGAGATTTGAATCGGACTCGGTAGCCTGAGTCCAATTCCCTTCAAATGGTTTTTGCAAAAAAAAATATTCAAAAGATTATTAAGAGACACCTGATCAAACCATCATGAATAAAGTATGGAGGTGTTTATACCAATTTTTCGTCGATAATTAGAGGCCACATGAGAGAGAGAGAGAGAGAGAGAGAGAGAGTATGACACATATCTTTACTTTCGTACTGCGTATTGGTTTGGAGAATTAGGAGTAGCGTTAATTGTAAGTTTTTATTGGTTTCTTTACTGCTTTCAATCAATCTTGACTTTGGCGAAAAATCTCCAAACAGATAGAAATAGGTGTAATTTAAGTGTTCGCTCGATTAAACCACAATGTGTTTTATCGGAATTGTTACTTTGTATCGTATTTGATGGAATTGTATGTGTTGGAACCAATTTTCTTATTTCATGTTGTTAGATTGTCTTGTTTATATTTGCTTGATCAATCATATCTGCGAATACATCTCTTTATCTATCGTATATTATCACATATTTGTTATTTGTGCTATTTGTATTGGTTGGTCAGGACAGTTAGCTGCGACGTTAGATTCTTTTCCGGTTTTCGGTCGTAAACCTGCATTCTGTTGTAATTTTTGACGTGTCTCAATCTGTAACGCTGGGCCGAAACCCATCAAATCATACACTGTTGGATCCACACGGAAGCCTAGTTTCCAACTGTTCTCGTTTTAGCTCAATAGGAGTTCTCCGCTGACAATTACGGTCAAAACACCAAAGACTGCAATTGTCCTTTTTATCTTGCTTGTCTTTTTAGGATTTTGCAGGACGTGAATTTAAAATTAAATTTAGTAAATCGTCACATCAAGTGATCCTTATTCCCTGTTGTTGTTTCTGGATGTAAACAAGCATTTATCTCTTTCTGATCTGATTATCTCTAATCTCTTCTAGTTGTGTTAGGCAGGAAACATTAGTTTTTTAAGGAATTGTTGTACTTATTTGGGCAAGTACTTGGATTACATATTTGCATTGATATGTACGAATTGCATTGGTTGAAAACAAGGTAGAATGATTGTCTCACTCCGTCTCAGTGGCTGTCCAATCGGTTGATCTAGATCGGTTAGAACACAACGCTCCTCACGGTCACAAGTTCGAGCACCCTCGCGGATATTTCTTCTCCTCTCGATGTGGTCCCAGCGAGACCTCGGATTTTCTTTCCGGAGATCGCCAGAGAATCCCATCGACCATTGAGTTAATTGGCAAAAAAAAAAACTATCATTCACTCTATTTTGTAATCATCTAGAATATAACACTGAAATGTTTTTTTAGGTAAAAAATCAAATTTAGATTTGAAATTTTATTTGCAAATTGAATTCTGGTCAAATATTCAAATCTAGAACATTCAACCCTAATTAAATTCGGGTCAGATTCAGATCTAAAATATTAGATCCAAATTGGGTTTAATTTAGGTACATCTAAAGAAAAATCTGAATTTAAATTTATTTTCTTGCTCAGTCGGATTTGGATCTAATTGCACGTGTAGGATTAGATATAGATTGGGTACAACACTGTTTTTGGATTTAGATTCGAATCTTACATAGCTCTAATCCGAATCTGAGCCATTTGCCATATGTTTGCTTCACAGAGAGAAACTTTGTTGGGCTAATTTTAATGGTCAGTCCAGCCCAGTTCTAAGCCCACCGACTTTCATAGTTTTCAAGCACAAATTTATAGCCCACCGCCTTTGGCCGAGTCGCATCACCCCTCCCTCACGTGTTCGGGACCGGAGGTTCTGTGTTTGACTCCAGGTGAACTCAATCGGGTAATGTTACAGATAAGTCTGCTGTCAATAAAAAAAAAAAAACACAAATTTATAATTGAGGCTGTAGTTTTCCTACAGTCTTTCTGCTAGGAAAAGAACAAGTTTATAATTATGGTTAATTTCGTTTTTAATATTGGCTTTATATTGCTATCGGCCCCAACTCAATGAAAAGTGGAGGGTCAATTTTGGGTCAAATAGTGAGAAGTACTGACTCCAAGTCAGGCTACAACTTTTATTTCAAAAGGAAAAGTAAAAGATGAAGAGAAGAAATCTAGATTTATATTTAAATAATATAGTTTATTCCGTATTTGACTAATTATTTTTTTAATCACATATATTTTGCAATCACATGGATCCGCAATTATATTCCTTTTTTTCATTTATTGTGTCATACTCATACTTCATGTGTATTGTTCTTCTGACTTTTCATTTTAAAACCATATCTAAATCATATTCTTAATTTCCATTCTTAAACAAAATTGATATGACCATGTCATCCAAATGGACCGTTATGCATAGGATAAGGTGGGAGGATGAAACACCAAGCATTGCTTGAAGGGTATATTATAAATAGGCTTATTATTTTTTAATACCCTCTTAATTTTTTTAGGTTCTCTCAGAAACTCCTTTCAACTTTTAAAATCTCAAAATACCTCCCTCAACTATTTTCAAAACTCATAGAAAATCCCTCTCCGTTAACTATCTAATTGACTGGTGGTCACATGACTTTCACGTTTCTGTTTATGATGAGATTACCATTATTTTATCACGTGCCTTACATATGTTTATTTGTAAGAGAGGGGAACAAGAAAGTCATTTTCAGCTCGTCGTTAATGTCGTTAGTGGCTAATTGAGAAGTAAATAGTTAAAGGGGGTATTTTGAGATTTTGAAAGTTGAATGGGAAAAAAAACTAGAAATTTTGAGGAGTATTAAGAAAATAAGCCTTATAAATAATTTATGTTGAATTCTAGTGTTGGTCAGTAATCTAGACTTGAAGTTTGATAATTTATGTACTAATTACTAGTTGAAACCTCTTTAGTATTCTGCAGTAAACATTATAGTTAATTTTTTAGCATAATATATAGCATCCAAGAGAGAGCGTACCATTCGCTGACAAAAAATGCCTCGGTTATAAGAGTTCGTGTTTTTTTATAGACAAGATTGGGAAGAGTTCGAGAGAGAATCGGATTAACTCTTACACTAATTTTGAATTGGTGTAAGAGTTAAACATTTGTACCCAAAAAAATAAAAGGCAATTTGTATTTTTTTTTAAAATTTTCAAATATGTCCTTGACAAAATTCTTCATAATTACCTTCTAACTCTTGTAAAAGTTATGTGTTTGGAAGAGTGAGCAATTGTTGTAAAACAAGGCCAGAATTCTCTACATAAAAACATTTTCCTGCGTATACTTGCATAAAATGGTACTGAATGGCCCAGGGCCCAAGTGGCTTAGCCAAGAATTGCTAATAATGTATGAACAAGTCAAGGGGGGAAAAAAAAAGGTGACAAACCTTCTAGCCTTTTGGAAGTACAGAGAATAGGGCCCACAGGCGGACCCATTCTTTTGGGACCGAAATAACTGACTGAAATCTGAAATCCGAATCTGAATCGAACCGCTCTAGTTCGATCGATTTCAGTTTTGGGTTCTAAAACCCGAGCCTGACCGAACCAAACAGAATCTCTCATCTCTATATATCACTCCACCCAAATTCAGTTTATTGAATCACATGGTTCATAACAAAAATTGGTGGAATCTTATCTCATTACTTTATCAATACCATTTTTTTATGTTGAACATGTGAAAGCTATGTTAAGTATACCATCACAATAAAAATAATATTTATATTAGTACAGTTCTTTTTTTTTTTTTGCATTCCTGCCATTAGAAGTTAATAATAATATGTGAGATTTGATACATGAACCCAAATATAGTGTAAAAGTCTTAAAATATGAAATTTTCAAATCACATTGAGGTTAGAGTCTTTTTCTTGTTTCTAATTTGGCTATTGAATATTTGAAATTAGAATATTAGAGGATGATAATATAATAGTAATTAAAAAATTACAAAAAATGGTGAAAATATATGAACCTAACTGGAAAAGTTGAAAAATTAAACCGAACCAAGTCTAGTCAGTTTGGTTCGGTTTCTAAGTCTAATAGGTTCAGTTTGATTTTGAAAAAAAAATTAGCAAAAATCGAACCGAACCGAACGATGCTCACTCCTAGTTGTGTGTGGAGACGGAGATACGCATAAAAACTCAATATAGTGGATTCTGTATAATTTTACCACTAGTCTAATAAGAATAGTGCAAAACAACATGATATGAACCTATTCATTCTATATGTTTTTCGTTTTCTAACTTTACATATCAATTTAGAAATAGTAAATTATCATTTTTGACACATGAGAGAGAGATAAGAGGAGAGAGAAAACATTGAAGAATTGTCCGAAGTGCATAATGTAAGAAACTTGAAATTAACCAAGTGAGTTTTTGAGAAAAATTTGAGCTGAATTTGTGCGGGTCCCGCTACTCAGAGTGTGCGAGAGATGGTTGGAATGTATTCTCCATTGGCGATGAACACGGTATATTCACATGTTAAATTCTGTTCCGAGTAAATAAAATATTCAAGTCAGAAGTTGGCCTAAAACTAGAACTAAATGAGACCAAAAAAGAGTAAAAACTTTTAGTCCAATATTGAAAGTGGTATGTGAATTGATGTGTCTGTTTGGCAAATGGACATATTTATTTGAAAAGGTTGCGCCCGTTTCCGATCGAGGATGTGTCTGTTCGGAGAGAAACCTTTTCGGCCGAATAAATGTATCTGTTCGAACAAGATGTATCTACTCCGAAAGGCTTCCTCTTAATTCTCATTAAAGGGCAGAATTTCACTCCAATGAATCACCCAAAAATAACTCAGAATAACAACAACCACAAGAATAAATGAGTTAAAAATTTTTTTATTGAATTCCTTTTAGAATTTTATCTGAATTCTGATTTTTGATCTGTGTCCTTTTTTCTACTTTCATTTTTTGAACAAGTGGAAGGTACAGGACAACTTTGATTCAACTATACATGATTTTGTAAAATGATGCGCAAAACACGTCAAATAGTGTTGTATCGTGAGAGACCAGCGTCCATTATCTCGTATGTACCGTAGCAGGGGACATAATTATCTTAAGCAGATTTGTTTTATGTATACATAAATCTAAAATTTGATCTTATTTTGGTACTCTGTCCGTTTATACTAAGCCTCAGTGGTTGCTGGAGTTATTGAAGTCTAATATATTCTCTGTTTATTTGAACTAATATTCTTATTGCAGGGATTATGCTGAATAAAGTATTTTGCTGAAATATTTATTGTAATAAATATTATTGCTAGATAAATTATCGTTGAATTATTTATCTTGCTAATTTATTAGTAATACGAGACTGACTAAATATCAGTCTGATTGGTGTTTAAAGAAGCGATTTGAAAAGTGGTTCTGTAATTAAGGAATGATCAATTGAACGAAAAACCTCTCACCTGATTTTCACCGACCTGAGTGATTAGACCGATTGATCTTGATTCTGAATTGGACTGTCAAGACCAACACATAATCTAATTAAGAAGATTTAGGACAATAAGTAATTTTAGAAGATATTTAAATAAATCTAATTAACATGATTAGAAAGGAAATATATTATTTGGATTTTTTTGAGTTAAGAAGTAATTTATAGAAATTGACCTATAATTTCTTCTTGGCATTTTGGCTTTTAACATATATATGTATATATACTGTTATATTATATCTAAGTTACTCAGGTTGCCTGAAGGGTCAACCAGAACTCAACTTGAAACTTTTCTCGGGTTGAGCAATTACCAATTCATGCCTAACCCAACCTAAAATAATCGAGCCAACTAACTCAAAATTTGGTTAGTCACGGGTTGGGTTCAGGTTAATCCAATCCATTTGCACCTCTATTGACGACTTAAAAGAAATAAGTTGGTAGAACAAAAGGAGTAGAAGTTAGGGAAGACAAAGGAAGGGAAGGGGAAGACTACTACTAACCTTGGCATGTTTGATGACCCCTGGTGCAAAAAGACTTCAAAACTATTGATATGATGGAACAGGTGATCCACAGGACAAATTGCGAAGTCACAGATTCATAATGATTCAGTGAGGATTTTTCAGCGTGATCTCTGCCAGGCCTTCCTAATGACACTTTGAAAGGTAGCTTATCATTCAATAGCATTATTTTGCAGTTGATCACAAGAAGGCGGAAGAAATCCTCAGTTCACCTTATAATTGTTAAGCAATCAATATGAGTGTCTTCGAAACGGTATCGCACGATTTAATGATGGAATTCTAGGAGTGAGAAATCTATCACTAATGTAGCGCTGGGGTTGGCTACTTCGGGAGAAAGCGATTCTCGCCAAGGACCTTGATGGTCCTTCACGTTGTCGGCCATCCATCAAAGCTGATGGACGGCATAGAGCAGGAGAGAGAAAAGAAAACATGTTTTATGATAAGGCCCACAAAATGCTTTTTTATTTTCTCTCTCTCTCTTTCTCTCATGGTCCGGACCATCCATCAGCTGTGATGGATAGCCCACAACGCGAAGAACCATCACCTGATCCTTCACGCGAAGGAGCCAACCCCAGCCAATGATAGCCACCCTTGTTATTGGGACAAGTGAGGAGTTGGCTCGGTCTTTGCTCTATGACATGTGAAAGGCATTAGACGAGCTTATAAGCTGAGCTGGAGACACAATAAGGAATTGGACTCGACCCCGATATCAGAACCGATGGTTCCCGATTCCTCCGTAGAAGAAATCGGAGCCAGCCAGGTGCCGCCTGGTTCCGGTTTTGGAACTAGGTCGGGTCCGGTTATTTTTGTTTTCGATTTTTGCATCGTTTCAACTCCGTTGAATATAATTTTTATATATAAAAAATTAATAAAATAATTAAAAAATAAAAATAGGCTTGAACTTAATTCTTATCATAATTTTAAATTGCTTAGTATCTCTAGAGGCTTAGAAGAGTCAAAGCCTATGTAGTTCTCTTACCTCAATCCCTATACTTGACCTCAATCGCTTCCTTTCATTTCGGTGGTCGTCATTTCCATAAAGTCTTATTTTCTTTCCGCATAATTTTTTGTTGCCTTAATGCTGCTTTTGTCTAATCATCAAGACATGTTTGGGACTCCACTAATTTGGAGGATATACTCTAATAGGTTTGATCGAAAATACTTTCCCCTACGCTGAAGGCTTGCTCCACTGTTAATACCGACGTTGCTAAGATTTATTTAGCAATAATTAACATGATTGAGAATTATGTTAAATGATCATTCCACCATTGCAGAATTGAAAATTTCATGCCTTAAAAATCTTCACCAAATTCAAATGAAGTGGTTAAATAATTATCAAGCTCGGAGTTCGAACTTGATGAAGATCCCCGTAATTTTTGGCTCTTTGCAATAATAGTTGTTGCCCTCTATTAATTTTAGAGGTGTCATCAACTTGACTACTAGTTTGACCATGACGAGGAATATTAATACTTGAACTATAAATTCTATTATATTCATCATATAAGACATTTTTTAACTTCATTAAATATAGCATAAATATTTACATCCAATTTTAGAATTTCAAAATAAGTAGTAAATATTCATGCAATCTATCTTGTCTACAATGTGGATCAAAAATACATGCAACTAAATAAAAAGGTGGAATTATTTTAAAATATTTTAGCTATTTATTTTTCATTGCATGGATACATGAAATAAATAACACTTCATTTTCATTTTCTTCCATCACACCATAAGTATTAATACACTCAATTAAAAAATAAATGTATTGTAGGATAATAAACAATAGATAAAATGTAAATAGAATTATTAAAAAATTTAAGCTATCCAAAATACTTGTGCATGCATTCAATTGACGAGGATATAAATTAATTTCATTAATATTGTTAGAAATAAAATACACAATAATTTTTTATAAGTATTACTACCATTAAGTAATTCACAAGTTGAATTCCAACAGGTTGAAATATCTCATGAAATAGTTGGGCCTCATATCTTTCAATTTACAATATCTTGCCCAATCTTTCATTAATCGTGAATGTGTTCATAAATAGTGAAGTGCATGTCTAATAATTTAATATAATTCTCAAGTTATTTTAAACCATCATGTACACATAAATTTAAAATATGACAAGCACGTCTTTGATGAAAAATTTACCCCAAATGCAGGTTTACAAATTTTTTAATTCAGAGATAGATGCAGAGTATTAACTGATGCATTATCAAAATCAATTGTAAATATCTTATTAATTAAAACATATTCTTTCACAATAATTTTTATCAATTTATAAATATTAGAAGCAGTATGCTTTTCAAAGGCCCAAGGGAAAAAAGGGAGATGCGAGCAACAGGGCTAGGCCGGCTAGGCCCAAAGGCCAATGGGCCAGGCTACCAAAAATTTAAAGAATAAAAACGGTTCGGAATCGGAACCACCAGTTCCTAAATCAGAACCGGCGGTTCTGATTTTGATCTTGGGAACAAAACTGGCCCGCAACTAGCTCAGTTCCGATTTGGTTCGGAACCAAAGAACTAGCAACGCTAGTCAGTTTCGGTTCCCGACCAACGACTCTGGTTCAATTCTTTGGTTCGAAGCGAAACTATGGTCTAGCCTATGAGGAACCTTAGGAGGAAAAGACATAAGAAAAACAGTGTAGGTAAGAAGAGAGAGTAGAGAAGAATAAAACACCCCACAAGCACTACAAGGAGTTTGATCCAATAGATCCAATAACCCCCACCCCACACACATGCACAAAGGTGGATCACTTGTTGGCTTGGTTGGGCTACAACCTGCCCACTTTTTCATATATTTCTTAGATCCCCTTTAATTTTGAGTTTTTTTGAAAAATTTATTCCTGGTTCCGCTCTGATTTAGTGGATAACATTGTTTTATTCTTTTGACAAATTCATGTATTGCACATGTGTTATAAAAGATTGCACTCTAACTCAGAATTTATTATGATTTCGCTCCTGCATATGCACGCACCCCAAAGGAGAGTCCAGCCAAAAAGGGTAGAGGTAAGATAATACTTTTAAAAAGTCTATTGTAGTGCCAACTACTTAAAGAATTATGCATGAAATCAAGAAAGTGGAAGGTTGAAAAGGAAGTGCCTCAGAAGGACGAAACACATCAAGAATGCATACCAAACTAATTAACTACTCGTTCAAGTTATTTCAAACGGGGTCTGAAGATGTGCCGTTATCTCCACCCACGTAATGTTATCCATGCACGCGTCTAACCTCCGATGAACTTTGACCATGTTGTTAATATCTTGATCGATGAGATTATAAATGGAGTTGGGTTAGTTGCTCATACCTTGTAGAGGTAAATACAACTTCTCCACTCTATCTTTTTTCATGAGATTGAGTCCCCCTCCATCACTTTGGCAAGAACCGTGATTCCTCCTTTGTTCTCAACCAAGACTGTAACGCCCCGATCCTGGCGGATACGGAGACATTACTGCAACGTATATACGCAAGTCAGAAGTACCTTCACGTATATACGCTAAGCATCAGTACAGGCAAGAATCGAGTACGGAAGCAAAGTGGTGCATTATACATTCCAACATATGAGTACAATTACAAAGTTATCACCAGAGGTGATCCAATATTACAGAATATTACATCACTGACATGCGCAATTGCGAGATTACAAGCAGATGTACATGGATGAATAGTACAAAAGGGCACTCACGAGTTTACTAAAGGAAACTCGAGAGGCACACAGGGGGCTGGAAGGATAAGACTCTGGACGGTCTGCTGGAGATCCACGCTACCGCTGCGCCACTCTGATCAGCAACTGGGAGAATCCACACGCTCCAATCTCCATGACCTGGACATGAGAATTCCAGGGGAGTCAGATGAAACTCCCCAGGCGAGTAGTGAAGCAAAAGCCAGGTGGCGAGCAAGGATAAGCACAGGTGTAACGATAAAACCGAATCATAGTTATGCATTGAAAACCGTGTCGTGAACAGGAGCATGTATAAGCAGGTGCGAACAGGTCTAGCATGATAATCATAAAACTGGAAATCCGATATAAACCCGATTACGAGCAAAAACCGATTGTACAAGCTTAGGTCACGGGTCCATGAGACTAGTACATCGAAGGAATAATCCAAACAAGGGAAACCCTCATTTATATACCTTTATCTCATATCATCGTAATCCAAGCACATACAACCCAAGTTACAAGTGGTCAGAGCAGGAACACATAATAGACATAACAAGAGTACATAACGGGAGTCATAACAGGCATCATAACGGGAATCATAACAGGAGTCATGACAGTATCCATAACAGGCATAACGGGAGTCAGTCCTTATTATTATTACTCGTCTGACTCATATATCTAGGTATGTGTCCTGGTGTACATCCCGACACACATACATCCATATATTAAGCAAGCCGAGGGTTGTTACCGGAAGCAGATGGAGAACTGATATGTATACCCGTTCCCGAATACGTACTTAGTTGCGTATTCAGATTTTCGATCGTATTTTTTCGATTTGTTTCCTGTATTTATTCTGTATTATGAATTCCTTATATGATTGTTTTGCCTTGGATTTGGATCGGTGAACTCGGAGTCAGCTTGGTCTGAGCCGGGGACTCGATCTCAAGAGTTTTACTTGTTTTAGACATTCTGGTTATCCGATTCGACCGATTTCAGTTTTAAACATCGTTTTCCAATATTTTGGATTTTCTATGATTTTCTGGA